>VMBQ01000041.1:88124-155953 GCA_007657795.1 Dreissena rostriformis
GATGGTTCATTCACAGTTATATACCCCGTACTTTCACCGCAACACATCTCGACGTGGGAACAATGTTTTACATACACAGAATGGACAACTTTACATACATAAACACTTATTCACAAACATGAAACCATAGTTGTATCAGGGCAGGATCCGATAAGGATTCTAAACTACCCTCACACTATGTTAGAAACACCGTGGAAATCCGTTGGATCTAGAAGATACAGTGAAATTATACATATTTTTGTTTATTAACAGGGAGATAATTTTATTTCACAACAACGTTATTTCCTATTTCCGGGATCTATTAATAGATACTCGTTCACAGTCGATAATTTATATATAGGGAGAAAGGTGTGTGAACAACCAGATACACAGACATACAGACAGACATACAGACAGACATACATATTCCCATTTGAGACTACGGCGTGTGCGCCTAGCTACGGTGCAGAACGAGGCATACATACTATGAAATCCCGATCCCCCAAAAAGGATGGTTCATTCACAGTTATATACCCCGTACTTACACCGAAACACATCTCGACGTTGGAACAATGTTTTACATACACAGAATGGACAACTTTACATACATAAACACGTATTTACAAACATGAAACCATATTTGTATTAGGGCAGGATCCGATAAGGATTCTAAACTACCCTCACACTATGTTAGAAACACGGCGGAAATCCGTTGGATCTAGAAGATACAGAGAAATTATGAATATTTTTGTTTATTAACAGGGAGATAATATATATATATATATATAGCGATCCACGTGTTTTAAAAACAAACCATAATAGAAATACTCAAAATTATTGTATCGTTACGCGTTGTTACATTCTATATTGGTATGGATTACAAATGATGATCACGTATAAAACACAATTCTTTTTTAGAACAAGTCTTATATTTTGCAAATATGTGACACACAAGTTGAAAACAAATCATTATAACAATATGAAAACAAGTACCTTTAACTCGATTGTATACACATTTTTGTCTTTTTCGTTTATAAGTCTATGTCTGATTAAACATTTAGTTAAATGCGCTGAATATAACTATGTTACAACATTATATATATATATATATATATATATATATATGCCAAACGGTATAGTTCCTCTTAGTGCAGATAACATGATAGGGCATTTGTCCACACACATTTTCAAAAATCATTGCAAGTCGACGTTTTTATGGCAAAATATAAAGAAATACAAATTGAGCTTGTCAACTGAGTGCTACCTGATTTAATAATCGTGTACGTCAGATGTTAATCACGCAGCAAGCGGTTTAATTGTATATTCCCTTGTACATATGGTGTTTGCTTCTAAACATTATTATATCAATTTTATAATAACATTGAGTTTTAATTTAAATGTAGCTTATTTACTTTAATAATAATTCATTCTTGGTAATTGGTTTTATGGAATTGTATTTGGATGGGGGAGGGATACACATTCACCCTAGTATTCATATATACCATTGTTTGCAAACAAAACAACCTCATATTACATTTAAAGTTGAATACTTATAGCAATACATTATTAAACCTGTGTGGTCATAAATAGCACTCCCTCGTTCGAAGAATATCTTAAATATTCGACGCATAAATCAACGAGACAGCAGAAGCCTGTATTATTGGAAATTCAACGCTATTTCCGCATGCCATGTATCAGAACTGCATGTCTGCACACTATTGACAATTACTTTCAACCGATACATAACTAGGCAAATGATTTACAAAACAGAGTGGGCACATTATGAACAGAATAAAATGTTGTATTATCAGTTGAATTATTTATATTTTACTAAATGTTGTTTTAAAGTTACGAATGTTTTATTACACATACAAAATTTAAGGCTGTGCGCCTATTTCAAATACAAGTCGTGTTAAATCATCGCGACCACGATCCATGCGGTTGCACAGAAACAAATATATAAAAAAACAGCACCCAATTCTTTCATTTGTCTGGTTCGTTTTCGAAAAAAGAATCAGGATTTTATGGTCATATAAAATGCATCAGAAACAGGCAAGCAAAACTATTAATTTATTAAATAAGTAGTAGTTTTCAAATATTCATATAATTCGCGTGTCTGTATAGTTTTCTTTATTTCTGAAAATGGAAAACCTCTTTTTCCAAATATTAACCTCATATTTGAGGTACTGGCTTGGTATGCAGTTCCCAATTGCGCTTTATAAAGTAAATTGATAATGTTGTTCGCCTATCATTTTCCTCCCAGTAAGTGTAAGTGGTTTAGAATATTCTGTTTATATTAAAGTCGAAATATGCTCTATTATGTAAACAAGCGCATCCATGTTTGACCAGAATTGATATTATTTTTTCTTCTGTGCTACGATACGTTTTTTTTTGTGTACAAATCAATAATACAATTACTGCTTTGTTGACCTTAACCTCTCCATTTTCCTGGTAATGGCTGCTGAGCACATGCCTTTTAAATCTGAATGGCAATAAATGATTGAAGTAAGCTTAAATTATCATTAAGTCACGGAACGCACAATGCCATTATTTAATAATATGGGTGTATTATTTGAATAGTATTATTCGAACACCACGTCGGTTAATGTTAATGCAAACCTACATTCGGAAGATGACAATATCATTTTAATTTCACTCACATGCGGCATTTTAATAGTTATAAATAATCTTCACCACACACGACATTATTCAAGGAGACAAGTTTTGTTTATAGAATGGTCCAAGGCAAACACCATTTCATATGATGTAAGATCATTTCAAAGAATGTTATATTTTAGTTGTTTTTCATTTTACCTCTTATAAACATTGAATTCAGAAAATATATCACATTATCAAATCAAATTTTAATATTCATACACTATATGAGTAGATTGTCTAATACCACTCATAATTGATATATGACATCGTATTTAACGCGAGCTATTCCCTACATTATGCGGTAAAACGTTATATTGCAATATTTAAATTCACCAGGGGGGTATTATACACATACCAGCTGAATGAAATATTAAACTAATGAGCGATTAGTTTTTTATTTTGGCACGTTTTCCTTCATGATTTATATCTTAATTGCTATACTTTTGAAGTCAAACGTGTAATACTACATTATACATTCCACCATTTTCTAACTATAATAACACACTCTTTCAAATAATATAATTACGCTAATGTAACGTTATTATGCCAGCGACGAATATAAAATACACATTTTTGTTTGGCGACATAACTGCTATTGAGCGTGTATACTTAGAGTAATTAATGCTGAAATATCCACAGATAAACAATCCATGCATATTACGGAACCGTATAATTTAAATTCACTGTTCTTACGGAAAACTTAGTAGATCATTCGGATACGTCCTTACGAGCCATAATAATATAGGTCTTGAGCATAACTGAAATCTTAATTGACATCCTAACTGTATTTATTGCTTAGCAGCTGGATATTGGTCTCGCATTTTCTGCCGGGTGACAGACCAGAAATTGCCTTTTCTAGCCCGAGGCTTTTTCTAGAAATCGTACGTTGCGACCACTTCTTTACCAATCAGATCACTTGAGACATTGTGGCCAACATTTTGTCGTGATCTCCTATGGTGAAAGTAAAAAAACAACAAGTATTGCCTATTGAGCACGGTCGCCTGGTGTATCGAATATTACTACTTCATAGTACTTCAGATGTAATATAATGTGATATTTATGGTCACTTTGGTACTACAGTCTATTTGTATACAACTAAATTACAACTACATTCGTCGTAGCTGTTTCAGACCTCGTAAGCGCTGTGTACGTATATGTACAGGACGATATGTAATGGCGAAGTGCAGACCACCTAAAAACTTGCCCGGTGACCATGATTTGATCGAACGCAACCAACCATGTATGTCATGTTGGAGTACAATGCCCAGTACAATGATGATACGAAAACTATATAAAAACTGCATGACATCTCACGACAAAAACAAATTGTCATTGACAACTTTTTAAAAATAAATCAGTGCATAGATCAAAGGATGTAACGATAATAGTCGATATAAAAAAGAAGTCGATATTGCGAAATACCGTATGGATATAAACGTTGAAGTTTTCAGAAGTAACGTTTATATATTTGATTTTCGTTATATATCCATTTGTCTTGTACTAAATCATAAGCAAATTGGTTAAGTTGGATTGTTAAATTGAAAAAAACATACGATACAAGAAAATGTAGCCTTTATAATAAGTATATGTGTTTCAATCGCAAGTGTTCGTTTATATGTATAACAAAGGGCAATGATGGTCCTGTATTGCTCCACTGTTTTTTATGCGAAAAAAGCGTGCAATGCGCATGGGTTGAAATGTACTCAAGCATGTGAATTACTCTTTTTATCCCTCGTCCCACGGGGCGCATAAAGTTGGAAGGGTGAGCTTTTTTATATACGGAAAACGGTACTACGGTGTTAACTAAACATACTTAAAAGCCCGGGAATTGTCGCACGGGTCCTTTGCTTATAACTTAGGTACATTTATCTCTCCAAAAGATATTGTCGTTCTTTCTATTTCACATATATTTAGATCCTGAATATCAAATTTACGCATGTTCTACAAGATTAATGTAAGTTCCTTCATTCAATCATGAATCTTGTTCCGAATTTCCAAAAAGTGTTCGTAGGTTTCAAAGTTTCTGTTACTTATATAGTTAATAACATATGCAAAATACCTAATGACGTAGATCACCTGAACTTTACTTCATTCTTGAGGCATTAGTGAGTGTAGCAGGATTGTTAACGTGGTGAAGAAATTGTTTATTGTACAAAGAAGATATTTGTCTGAGGAAACCTAAAGTTACGAGTTTTTCAGGCTCATGAGGTGCCGACAGGCAGTAGGAATGATAACTCTGTAGAGGTTGTTTGTTAAACAAAGTAAATGTTTATGAGACAAAAGATTGAATTAAAATTCCTCAAGATGTTGCGATAATGGCAACACTACTTGCATATGGCGTGAGTTTTCAAGAGATATCATGACAAACAATTAGCTTGACCTAACTTTCCTTTACCTTTTCCATCTGACGTTGGTTACAGGTCATGTTTTTTTAAAAAAAATACTTTTTGAAAACAGGACTTTCGGTTTCAAAAAGGAGAAATTGCTCATGATGAGGCATTTCTCATTTTATCACAATGATTTCTACCCCGCACAGCCAATTTATAAATAGTCCTTTACAATATTATTTCTCATCTGCAATCTCTTTCAATTTGGGGCAGTAACAAATGGGTCGTTTGGTAAATGGTAAACATCTATGGATAGTTAACATGTTAGTCGACCTTTCACGCTCGACATATATGCATTTATCTCTTATTATTAACAAGAGGGCCAAGATGGCCCTAGATCGCTCACCTGTGAAATGATCCTGCCCAGTGGCATGATTTGAACAATCTTTGTCACATATCAAATATCAAAGCTGCGTGCTTTGTGGTTAAAGATAAACAAGGTTTTTCAAGCTTTGTCCTGGTCCATGGTTTTCAACGGAACGGAACCACTTTTAAACTCAACCAACATGTCATTTAGACAAACATTTTGACAAAGTAACATGAAGATTGGGCATGAAATGAAACTTCAACAGTGACCTAGTTTTTCACCCAGCATGGCCCAGTTTCACACTCGATCGAGGTATCATTGGGACAAATCGTCTGACCAAGTTTCATGAAGATCGGACAAGAAATGTGGCATCTATAGTGTTTACAAGGTTTCTCTATAGCCAAATTAGGAAAACTGCCCCGCCCACTGGCGGCCATATTTTTCGACGGACCGGAACCAGTTTTGAACACAACCAAATATCATTACGACAAACATTTTGACAAAGTTACATTAAGATTGGGCATGAAATGTAACTTCTACAGTGTTTACAAGGTTTTTCTTTTTTTGACCTAGTGACCTAGTTTTTGACCCAGCATGATCCAGTTTCAAACTCCATTGAGGTATCATTATGACAAATCTTCTGACGAAGTTTCATGAAGATCGGACAAGAAATGTGGCTCTAGAGTGTTAATAAGGTTTCTCTATAGCCAAATAAGGAATACTGCCCCGCCCACTAGCGGCCATGTTTTTCAACGGACCAAAATCACTTTTAAACTCAACCAACATATCATAAAGACAAACATTTTGACAAAGTGACATGTTGATTGGGCATGAAATGTGACTTCAACAGTGTTTACAAGTTTTTTTATGTTTTTTTGACCTAGTGACCTAGTTTTTTACCCAACATGACACTGTTTCGAACTCAATCGAGGAATCATTGGGACAAATTTTCTGACCAAGTTTCATGAAGATTGGACAAGAAATGTGGCCTCTAGAGTGTTTACAATGTTTCTCTATAGCCAAATTAAGAAATATGCCCCGCCGACTAGCGGCCATGTTTTTCAACGGACTGAAACCACTTTTGAACTCTACCAACATATCATTAAGACAAATATTTTGACAAAGTTACATGAACATTGGGCATGAAATGTTACTTCTACAGTGTTTACAAGGTTTTCTTTTTTGACCTTATGACCTAGTTTTTGACCCAGCATGACCCAGTTTCGAACTCGATCGAGGTACTGTTGGGACAAATCTTCTGACTAAGTTCCATGAAGATCGGACAAGAAATGTGGCCTCTAGAGTGCTCACAACCAAATGTGAACGGACTGACGAACGGACGACGGACGAAGACCGATCCCAAAAGCTCACCTGAGCAATATGGTGAGCTTAAAAGTTATTCCAAGTGTATTTTGATAAACTTTTAGTTTTAGAAGAAAATAGTTTAATTCATCCCATATTGAATAAATAGCAAAAACGCATAAACATGCAACGTTCAACGACTTCCTGTGGCCATGTTTTTTGACGAATCAAATTTTCTTGAACAACTTTTTAAAGGAAGCCTTTAATGGATAAATTTGGCCCCAGGGACAAAATTTGAACCAACTTGGTAAAGAACTATAAGATGTCACTTCATATCGAAATTGGTTTCGCTAGGCCCAATGGTTATGGACATAAAGATTTTTTAAAGTTTGCACAAAAGAGGCTTTATATATGCCTTTGTTCAGTTTTGTGACCTCCGGGGCAGGGTAAAAATTGAGCCCAGGGGAATAATTTGAACAAATTTGGTAAAGGACTATAAGATGTCACTATATACCAAATTTAGTAGCCATAGGCTCTATAATTATAAACAAGAAGATTGTTAAAGTTTGTACAAAATAGGCCTTATTTAAGCATATGTTCATTTTTGTGACCTCCGGGGCAGGGTCAAATTTGACCCCAGGGAATAATTTGAAAAAAATTGGTAGAGAATTTTAAGATTTTAATACATACCAAATTCGGTAGAAATAGGTCCAATTGTTATGGACAAGAAGATTTTTAAAGTTTGCACAAAATAGGCCCAATATAAGCATATGTTCAATTTTGTGAACCCTGGGGAACGGTCAAATTTGATCCCAGGGGCATAATTTAACAAACAAAGTAGAGAACTATTAGATGTCACTTCATACTGAATTTGGTAGCCCTAGGAACTACGGTTATGGACAAGAAGATTGTTAAATTGAACAAACTTGGTAGAGGACTATTAGATGTCACTACATACCAAATTTGGTAGCTCTATGCCATACGGTTATGGACAAGAAGATTTTTAAAGTTTGCACGACATAGGCCTCNGCTCACCTGAGCAATCAGGTGAGCTAAACAGTTATTCCAAGTGTATTTTGATAAACTTTTAGTTTTCGAAGAAAATAGTTTAATTCATCCTATAATGAATAAATAGCAAAAACGCATAAACATGCAACGTTCAACGAATTCCTGTGGCCATGTTTTTTTTTGACGAATCAAATTTTCTTGAACAGCTTTTTAATGGAAGCCTTCAATGGATAAATTTGGCCCCAGGGGCAAAATTTGAACCAACTTGGTAGAGAACTATAAGATGTCACTTCATACCAAAATTGGTTCCGCTAGGCCCAATGGTTATGGACAAGAAGATTTTTTAAAGTTTGCACAAAAGAGGCTTTATATAAGCCTATGTTCAGTTTTGTGACCACCGGGGAAGGGTTAAATTTGAGCCCAGGGAAATAATTTGAACAAGTTTGATATAGGATTATTAGATGTCACTATATACCAAATTTAGTAGCCCTAGGCTCTATAATTTTGAATAAAAAGATTGTTTAAGTTTGTACAAAATAGGCCTTATTTAAGCATATGCTAATTTTTGTGACCCCCGGGGCAGGATCAAATTTGACCCCAGGGGCATAATTTGAAAAAAATTGGTAGAGAACTTTGAGATTTTAATACATACCAATTTTGGTAGAAATAGGCCCAATGGTTATTGACAATAAGATTTTTAAAGTTTGCACAAAATAGGTCCAATATAAGCATATGTTCAATTTTGTGAACCCTGGGGAACGGTCAAATTTGATTCCAGGGGATTAATTTGAACAACTTGGTAGATGACTATTAGATGTCACTACATACCAAATTTGTTAGCTCTATGCCATACGGTTATGGACAAGAAGATTTTTAAAGTTTGCAAGACATAGGCCTTTTTTAAGCGTTCATTTTTGTGACCCCCGGGGCAGGGTCAAATTTGACCCCAGGGGCATAATTTAACAAACTAAGAAGAGAACTATTAGATATCACAACATACTGAATTTGGTAGCCCTAGGAACTTCGGTTATGGACAAGAAGATTGTTAATGTTTGCACAAAATAGGCTTTATATAAGCATATGTTTATTTTGTGACCCCCGGGGCAGGGTTAAATTTGACCCCAGGGGCATAATTTGAACAAACAAAGTAGAGAACTATTCAATGTCACTACATACCAAATGTGGTAGCACTAGGCCCAATGGTTATGGACAAGAAGTTTTTTAAAGTCTGCATAAAATAGGCTTTATATAAGCATTTGTCAATTTATTGACCCCCGGGGCGGGATCAAATTTGACCCCAGGGGCATAATTTGACCAAATTTGAAAGAGGTTCTACCCAGGAACATTTGTAAGAAGTTTTATCAGAATTGGACTTGTAGTTTAGGAGAAGAAGATGTTAAAAGAAAAAATAAAAGCACGCACGGACGCACGGACGCACGACGGACACAGGACAATGACATAAGCCCCGCTGGTCTCTGGCCAGTGGAGCTAAAAATTATAAGAGCTTATACAAACACCAGAGTAGTTATACATACACAATCACAAATGCAATTATATATATTTAATTGTTACGTTATAGTAAATTCAATACTTTTATAAATTCTCTTTCAAAATAACATGGTTCGTTTTTAGTGGACAAAACAAAGATTGAATGACAGGCATCCGTGTGATGAAGACTTACATATTGAAGTCATTTAATCAACTTGGCAGCCATCATTGGGAATGAAACCTTACTTCATCAAAATGGATGTGCCATTGTCATCAAACTGGCAATTTAATGAAGTAAATATCATTAGATATCACAGAAGAAGCTCTTAAAGAACACGGAAAAAATAAGTTAAACTATCCATTGATCTTGAGACAAACAAAATGATTTTAAATAATTCAATGGGTATTTGACTTGCATAAGTATTGACGTCTGTTTACATATGTTGCGATTAAATTCAAGTACCCGGTAGAATATTCATAATCAGTCGAATACAGTAGAACACTGTTTGTCCTATTTTATAGATAATAATCACGTTTGTAATTGCTGTAAGTAAATATTAATAATATCGCTGTAACTTTGTTTGACTTCGTATTTTAGCCGTTTTGGACATTCTAAAAAAGGAAGGAAATCTTATGGAAGGCTAATACCTTTCATGTGTCACGTAAGATATCTTTGTTGCAAAACCGCATTTATATAACAAAATTAATTCACGTAATTCCTTCACATTTCTCTTACTATTTTTACGATGCAAATAAACAGTTGGATCTAAATTTATGTAAACGTTATTAGGTGTATTCAACTCTCTTTCTGTTATATGCGCCTCAATAAAAGCTTGCACAACAATAAGAACTCATCATGATGTTTAAACATGCATGTTAAAGATTCGCTATTCAGTTTACTATCATTCTTGGCGAGTTTATCAGTGCGTCCGTTACATGTCGAACGTGCTGTTGTTGGATGAACCATAGTTGTTATGTTATAAGTAATTTATCTAACTAATTGTTGAGTTCATTTATACCAAGCAACTGAATAAGAAACACTTAGGGGAAAACATGTATGTGTCGAAACTGTTGAAGTTTTCTATAGCTTTGAGGAGGCTTAAGCCATTTGCACCTTAACCTTAACGACAACGTTGGTTCAGATACACCGTTTCTAATACGGAGGTAATGTTTTATAAATACTAAAAATTAATTTCTATTCAAGTTCATTTTATTTTTTTGAAGTAACGAATACATGTCTTCGGTAAAGAAAGGTTTAAATCTCGTATCGATTATAATATACTAGCAGACGATAATAATCCACGAGGAAATTGATTTCAATAGTGACTTTATGACGTCACTAATAGGTATATAAACCAGATTATCATGATATCTTGTTCTTTTCGAAATAGCTTTCGCTGACACAACCCACCCACCAACCCAAATAGATTGCTGTTAATTATGTTTAACCTTTTTTGTTATGATCGAATGTACTGCCGAGATATCTATTACAGAATGGCTGTCAATCTGTTGGGAGCAACAACGGCATACGTTCGGCTTACGTTTATTAACTGTACACGACTCGTGGGGAAGACGTCGGTTTAATCGTCGAGCCTCCAACCGAACATAGCGGCAGCGCCATGGCATGGATACATCGCCATCGTCCAGAAGTAGGTCAATATCCAGGATGTCGCTGGGACACGACTTCGGTGAATGGATATTTTTGGGAACAACGTGTTATTCAGTGTGTTTAAATGTTTCTGCTACTTAACGTGCCGTGTACAAGTGCTGTGATTTGTGCCTTTTTTGTAACGAAATGAATGTCTCTTAATATGTTATTTATTTGCCGCATAATTGAGTTAGATATGGTTTTATATCACTACAGTTAATCTTTAAGATCTAGGACGATCTGACAACACAATTAATATGCCATTATTAATTCATTGTATATGTTAGATAATTCTTTCTAATATGTCATTTAGGCGGAAATTCTATGTCTTGGAGGTGATCAGAAGTATTAAAAGTATAAATAATTAAATATAGAATACTATACATATGTCTAGGGGAGGTAAGCATTTTGTCGTCATCCATTACGTAGTGCTAGTCTGTGTGATGATGGTAGGAATGCTTTGAAAATTATGTTTGGTATAGTATGGTAGTTTTAGTACTCGCTCGATGGCACTGCGTGCTTAGGCGTACCTGAAATTGCTCCTTTTGGCTTTGGACATTGTGGCATTAGGCATATTTTATTATATGTTGCACTTGACAATCGCAGGTACGGCGTATCTAGAATTTAGTTGACCGGTTGCGTTGGCCTTAGCAATTGCACGTGTATAATAATATATATTTCCGAACCAGTCAGGTGTTCGTTGAAATAGGAATTGCATGAATAAATGTGAGCACGTTGTGGAGCTCTTGCTAAATAGCATAGAATGCGGTGCATTATCTGGTGGCGATGATTGCATAAACGAGAAGCAAAATTAATAGTGCAACTGGGTTGGGGGTTATCTTTAGGGCAGAACTTCCGGTCGCCTCCGCGACATGCCTGAGTTGTAGTGCTAGTCTATAGCTGAGGTGTTATTTAACCTAGTACTAGTCTGTTGTAAATTATATTCCGCCATTTTGCCAATAAATCCTATCTTTTTGCTCTGTTCCTTTCATATATTGTATTGTTCAACAATGAAATATCAAATTGTGTGAACGTTATGTAACACATTTAAGAATTGTAATAAAAAAACAATTGACCAAGTTGATGTTTGTAGTAATTATTCAAATAACTCTAACCAGATGAATGAAACGAATCTTGGTTAACAAATGGGGTAGTGAGCTGCTTTCTGAAATAAAGTAATTTATTAAGATAATGAATGGTACTATTAAGTGTCTTCGTTTTACATTTTGAACTGAAATATAAATATAGTGAACCTCGTATTTGCGTATATATCCATTTGCAAATTAGTCCAGCATGAATGGAACATATAAGGTGTCAAAATAAGACCGATCGTCACAATAACAAATACAACTGTAATATATGGCGGTGATTGAAACGATATAGTATTGTAAGAAATTTAGTTGGTTATTATACATGTGCAGTTTACAAAAGCGGTTACGCGTAATGCTCACCATTATTGCAAATATACAATGTACCATTTGTAAAATTGTAAGCCTGAATTTAAGCATATATAAACAATTTTGATTATTGGATCTAAAATGGATTTTGAGAGTAGAACTTCTTGAATATATTAATACGAATATGTCATGGAAACGAGTAAATGTTTTGATTTAATGTATCCGTAATGTATCAGTACAATTTTCATCAATTTGGTTGCTTGCATGGAATTGAATATTAATGGAATGCCAAGACCATTAAAGCATTAACTGACATTCTTATAAATTGAGGCCACTCAAAACTAATAGATCAACCTAAAACCACCATGCAGTCGGCGAAGTTATGCAAAATCTGTGTTCCACGGACAGTTTTAATGTTAGTGGTCAAGATGAAGTTATTTATGGCCTAAAAATTAGTTGCTACTTGCTGAAAAAATCAGTAATTTACAAGTACACATATTACAAAAGTGATAACCAGTAGAGAAAGCAGAACATGCCGCGATAAGTTAACGATCAAAACACTAGCTTTGTCTATCGATAAGAAATCATAACCATCGATACATAAAATGATCGCGCACTTTAAATGTTTAGGATAGTTTTCGTAAAAATCTCCGCTCATTAATAAAACTGTTAAGACTAAAATGAACATAATTATATGATTCGGGACGGTCAAGTATTTAAGACAATATGCCCTGACTGATTTGAATGTATTGACTTAGAACACCTTTCCTTGATAGAGTAGTGATTCATATTGATGATAATACAAAAGGGAGGAATGTCATAATATAAGGATTAAACAACATTGTTTGAGTTAGAATATTGATTTATAAAGGTCTTTTTTATAAAGTATTGAAATCGATATATCAATATATCATAATTAAGGTGTATACATGATAGTTTTCTGTCAGACAAATAGAATAAGCGCAGTATCGGATATATATTTGATTTGACATTGATGAATCTTAAGATGAAATATACATGTTTAATTAGTAATACGACGAAGTAATTTATCTGAACATATTTCAATGGCCTGCCATAATAATCTGTCCACACCAAATTATATTAGCAAAAAGGGACACGAACGTTGTTCGAATTACACACACAGTTGGTATTCCAAACTGGAAACATTACTCGTAAAATACGTATACTTCGATGCTATATTTATTTAAAACCGAAAGAACATCGAGAAATATTTGTTTGACAACCAATATATTCAGTTATTTAACAAACTCGTGTCTTTAAAGAGTGTAAATTTATCAAGAGAATCATCTGCATTAGTTGTATGGACGTGTACTTATTTACACAAACACGCAACCCTTTAACAGCATGATTAATCTACTCTCATGTAACTGATCATTGTCTGGAAACATTAACGTTATCGATACGTTATCACTACATAATACAGTTTCAAGAAACGAATGTTTACGCATTTAAATAAGAATATGAATTCCGTGATCAATATACTACATTTCGCAGTAATGATCATCAAGCATCTTTCGCCAAACGGGTCCCCTTTGATTTAAGTATTTATTTGAATCCGAAAAGGTATTCGGGTATGATAACATTGTAAATAATTGTGCTTTTCTGTTCTATTCGGACACATCCACTTTCGCGGTTTTAACAAGTCTTACGGCCGCAATTTGTCAAACAATAGAACTCGCATGCACCTGATTAAATACGTAAATGTAGCAAAACGATAGAAGTGATGCAAATATAACTATTTATTAACACAAATATGTATTGCGGTTGCTGCTTCCTCCAAAAGAAACCCTTATTAACCCTCAAACACAGTTACAATACCAATTTTACTCATACCTTTGCAAGAAATGCATAACCAATGGGCTTAAATAATGGTCAACAAACAAACACGGAACAAAAGCAACATCGACGCATGCGCAAAACCTTGTTTACCAACAAATCACCGTATACTAGTAAAAGGAAATTAATTACACACCACTACTGTTGGAAATATGCATATGATGCAAATCTGGCGACACGCGTTTATTTATATATAAAAAGTACAAACAGTGTACCGTATAGCAAGTGTCATACCATTTTCATACGCAAGTCCTCTTTCTACATCACCATCACAGTTTCTTAAGTTTGCTTGAAAGCAGCTTACGGATTGTTGTATACCTGAAAACAAAAAATATAATGCATAAGCGGTGACTATGTTTTCAAATGGTACAACTTACAATTTATATAACACTTTGCACAATGTCCAATGTAAATAATTCGTAAATAGAAACGTTAAATTATATTACAAATGTAACTTTTCAAATTTCTAAGATATTGCTATAGTCACCTACATATCATATCATTAATTTTAATTTTGTATCACATGCATTTAAGATATATTGAACATATTATAGAATTATGCATAGTATCGGAAACGTTTAAATTCTTTAGACGACTGTTTTTCAATTAAAGGTTATCCAATATACCTATGCAAATGTAGACTTAAACGTTATCCAATAAACCTATGCAACAGACGATGCTATATCACTGATAATAGATTACCCTCTTAATATGTCTGCAGCGTGAGTTAATGTATGTAATTATAAACTGATTTGATGAAAAATGAAGTCCAACAATCTCAACTTATTGTTTATTATTAACGTCTTATCTGTACTAAACAAAAGTGTTATCGATGTCGCATTAGCACACGATATCAATGTGTTTGATAATTTACTAATCTATTTAAAACTGTCTTTCAAACAACACTATCGTATGCAAGTCATTGTCTCACTTTGTTGGTAAGTTTATATCAAAATACGGTTGTTGTTGTTTCCGTTGTAAAGTACCAGTGATATGTGCAATGCTTGGATGACTTCTTTCACTTTTATACTTGTCTCTACATTCAAATTGTGTTTATTTTAACCAGAGCGCCTGTCTGCTTATGTCAGCATAATTGCGTATAACATGTGTTTAATTATTTTGTTGGAGTGTAAATTAACATGTCAGTTATTTGGGATTACTGCGTTAGAAACACTTCAAGACATAAAGAATTAAGAATAAAGAAATTTTCGAAGCAAATGCACAAACGAAAACAGAAATAAACATGAGTCAATAATTTACGCAATATTGCAATGTTAATATGGCACAAACGCGGTTAATGATAACACTGTTTAAAAAGTTAAGATTATTGGAAGATACCAATAACAAAGATCTTCATTTACACCAAATGTGTACATTTCAGGAAATGCGGTGGAAGTTTCCATCGTTGCCAATGCCGATGACAGTTTATGTAAGGGAGTTATCGAGTTTGTATATGTTAAAATATTTCACAGACGAAGCTAGCAGACAGAATATGCGTTGCCTATTGCAAAATGTATATGAAACTGTATCGTTTACTGTCTTCAATACACACATAAGTTCAATTGTTCCTTTTTTTTAATCCTGCTGATCTCTTATGTTTGAGGCAAATTAATTATGTTGGATCAGCATCGGCTAGTTCCGCAAATATAAATACTACGAGAATTATCCACAAGTTGACGTTTGCACATTATTTTGATAAGGTATTACGCGCTCACGAGTTTTGATTCAGTCAGGTCAGGTTGATGAAGCTTATATACAGCTGCGTAATCTAAATCGGATTTTATGAACGACCAATAATGAGAACTTACATGCTTTAATATAACACCAATAATAAAATCTTACATGCTTTAAATATATTAAATAGCTGCCCAAATATTCTTGCGTATTGGCTTTGTTGAATTGAAATATATGTATTTGCTTGATGTCGTTAATGCCGATGAGATTTTGATAATTGCGTTATTGACAGCAACCCGCATACTATTCTTCAAATACTAAACGCATGGTGATGAAATTTAATTTGATTCCCTTGATACCGATTATAATTATAAACTAAGTGGATATTCAGCGTGTACATCAGGAGAGAAACATTAATTTTGCAAGAGAATCAATCGATGCATGTCATCGACCACAATCTAATAAAATAAAATGTATGTTTTTGTCGTGAAGCATGCATCACACATCCCGGCTTTCCAAGAAAAAAACCCATCAGTTTTGTCGTATGAGTGTTGAGTGTATTAAGTTCAGTTTCGTGAATTCTACACATTTTGACATCTTTAATGTCAGTGTTTCGGGCTAGCCTTTCCGTGTAAATGAAATTTTATTAAACACAAATGCCAACTTTATATATTCACTGACCAATGTTTTATCGGCAACTATATCGTTTACGCAATATTTTCAAATTATGCAACAAACTGTGGTATATGGATGTGTTTATTAGTTATTTTGATTGTGTTCTTTTATTTAGAAAACACATTCAATGTTTCAATATTTGATATACAAATGCAATCAAACAAGGTGCACAACAACATATTTAAGTGTGTGTGTTTTTGGTTATTTATGTGTACAAATGCAACGCCAAAAATTGTCTTTGCAACTGAGCAGTTGCTTCATCTTTCCATTAATCGTCAATATACCATCCTCCTTTTTCCCACTTCGTATATCGGAGACGTTCGTGTGATATGCAATCGATTTCAAAGCCAAACAAAGCAACTGATTACAACGTCCTTAATAGTTTTGCTAATGCATTTAAATACTAATGTGTTCATGTTATACGCATTGCGTGCATGTTAACGGACTTTTTTATAGAAAAGGATTTATGCAAAGTTCGTAATATTTTCTATTCCAGACATAGCGTTGAATGTGTGATTTGAAGACATATTTGCGATGGCCATATCATATTCCACGACGATGCTTGTGTAAGTGACGTCAGTGGTAATGTAAAGAAACCCAACGTCAAGTTTGTTGTGAATGGCATATACCTGTTGTTGTCAAGGAAATATAAGTATAATTGTTTTTTGCGGGTTTTTACTTAGCAAGAACTTTGACTTGCGCCGTAATTTATGATGGCAGACGGACGTGTTATGTTGGCCATTGTCGTGTGTCCCATTGAAAAGATCTACTTTTTGTTGTACGCTACACACCAACATGAAGACAAGAAATCTTACTTACAATAATTGAGCAGATAAAATAACAATATTCCTAGATAGTTAATATGTTAAATGTCGCAGATGAATAGATGCACTTCGAATTTTACTTGATTCGATTATATAACAAAAAACAGTACACTTATTTTCATCTTTCAGACTTTTCAGTATTTCTCTGAAGCAAAGCATATGGCAGTTATAGAATTATATGTATTCGGTAAATAAATGCTGGAGATTAAGGTAGACTAAAATACAATAACGAATAGTTGAATAACCTGTGAGTAGTTTATGTCGGCATTCTGAAAACAATCCACACGTAATGGAAACACACGAAGTGACATGTTTTACTGTTTAAATACTATTATCGCTATTTATACAATCCAACAACACGATTGTAAGGTAAATGTTCTATCACGTGGATATACTGTTCTCTGTTTGAGATGTGAAATAGCCAAATGTGTTCGTCGACTATCTAGCTATGTTTAAGTGGGCGGTAATTCGATCAAGTTATCATAAGCATTAAACGTCCTTCCCGAAAGTATAATACTTTACTGAATCGGATAATAAATTGCAAAACGGTACATTTTGTCCGTGTAAATGAAAATCACGCACATACACACATATATAAATGCAGAATTTAAAAACAAGGAACTAATCTCTTGCATCGAAACGTGTCTTTTATTAGCACCACGATATTGAGATTATTTCATCTTAGTCATACTCAAAAATACCTTCGCCTTTTCACGGACAGAAATTAAACGACAACTAAGCACTATTCTTAAATCAACGCACTGAACATTTGTCATTTACAAAGACCCTCTTTATACACTCAAAAAGATGACCTTCTCGAAATTAAGTCATTGATAATTTCAACAAACGGATTATTTAAAACTAATAATTTCATAGAAAATGACAGTGGAAACAATGACATTATAGTGCGATCTTTCGGTCGAAAAATATGTTTATATATAATTATCTTCCAAGTGCGCAATAATTCAATGTCATTGAAGTTTTTATCAAAGATTTGTTTTCTGGTATTGTATAAATTAATCTTAAATTGAAACACTTTTTAAACAACAGCCCAATGTTTGAATATAATGTTCATTGTATAAAGTAGAAGACGAAGAAACAGGTTCTACTATATTGACTATAAATATCCAAACAATTCATATATAATAAGTCAATGTTTTGTTTATAGAAAACACAAGTCTCAAAGTTTAATGACAAAACATTATAGCATGTTCGACTGATTAATACTACGTTGTAAAAGGTTCCCATTTAGTTTGCTGTATTATGTGTCACTTTTATGGCTGTACAGATGTATCGATGATACCATATATCGACAGACTTTGATGATCATAAAATAATACTATTTTCATTTCCTCATTATATTTATTTTGTCGTAGTTTACTTAAATGGATGATATGATATTAACTAGCCATCACAATAGTATTAATGTTTCAGTACCTTGTGTCATATATATGTTTAAATTATATGTATAAACGATTGTATGTTAATATTTTCACCAACGCATCAGTTCTGACAATTGCTTAGGTCGCCACGTGACGTCATAGAATATAATTTTGGTTGTATGGATAATTAATAACCTTATTATAGATGGTTCTTTAGAAGCCAGTTTAACTGCTTAGTTATTATTCATTGCCCCATTTACTCAATGTAAAACATGTCGACATAATGACACAGAAATACTACACTTGGAAGCATCAATTTGACGAATTGAGGATGTTCGGCAACCTTCGTTTCACGTTCTTAGACAATCAGTTAAAGACCATTGACGTGTTGCGATGTAAGAGGTAAATGGGTGATTTTCCAGCGCTATTATTGACAAAATCGGGCACTTCATTACGTAAATCACATTTCTTTTTTCAATCATGTATTTTAAACATCTGCACAAAAGTATTCAGAAAACATAATGCCATCCATTAAGTGATCATTTGCGCATCAAATTTCACTGAATTCTTACATAGGTATGATTCAATAAGTACGTCAACTTATAATTCTTTTACAAATTCGATACGCGTTAATTTGATTATAATTATGATAATATATTATACTAAATAGTTTTCTTTAAAACTTGATTGTTAAACTATTTATACAGAACTGTGTTCTCAGTTTTGTATTGACTGTATCATTAATCCGTGGTCATCTTGGTCGTTGTGCGAACTCCAAGGTCGCAGGAAAGTCTTAAAACGCAGTGTAGACGCCTTGGCATTTGCCTCGTGATCTACTGATGCGTATATATAGTTCAATATACACCGCCTATCTTTACAATCATTCGTAAACGAAATTCTGTTGGTGACTTAACACCATCAATTTAATAAATTTAATAAAACACTCAAACAATTATTAAATTTGTTAACAAGTGACTTCTAAAATCGTACCATAGCGATTCCATATGGTGGGACACAAAATGCCTTTTGTTTTATTTTTGGAAATCATTTCATGCCAAAAACCTCCATGAACCATAAGATGAAAGTGTTTACTGATGATGCCTGAATCGTGAGACTGCACGGCCCATCATCATCAGCTCACGTACACATTATATATCAGAACAATACTAGGAACATTTATCAACATTTGTACTTTAATAATAGGCAATCAATGCCACTAACATTTGGCATACATAACTTGTGTTTTGTGTGTGTTTGCATTTCACAGTAGTGCTTGTATTATCATGAAGTCCAAAACAATAAAACTGAAATAATGCTGCGCACACACTATATTCGAAATATATAAATCAAATAAAGTTAAGTATCTACACCATATATTCAAACGCGTTTAAGGGGCAAACGCATCAACTCGTTACAATTACTTTTCATCTGCGCAAAAGTTTGAATTGCAGATAGTTGTTTGCAAAAAAGTTTATATAAGTGAAACTTATGATCACTTATTTATGGATTTCACTATCTGTAATGTTTGTGATAGTTCTAAGTACATGCGGGATTGTTGTTTTAAAATCACAAATATTTGCAGTATAACACACAATTTAAAACCTATATAAATTATAACAAATCATTTATAAATTGAAAAATAACATATATTGGCTTCAATCCTATTTGCAAAGTATGCTCAATCTTAGTTTTTAAATTTGATTAAGAATAAAACAAGACCTTACGCATTATGCAAACTTAAGTGTAATAATGACTGTTTAAAGCCCGTTGGTCACTCAATCGTTATATCGTTTTACTTTACATTCATAGCGCATTTAAGTGTCCAATACGACTACGGAAAAGTGTATTATCGTTATGGTTGACGTTTGTCCGTCGTATTATTTACTCTCATATGAAGGCGTTTTCTTACTTTTACATACAAGTTTGTGTGTTTGTTATTTTAGTATACTAACTTTTTACTTTACACTTATTTAAGTGTGTATTTAAACACCATTTACAGTTAAGCATTTTAACACAGCATTTTTATATGGAGTTCTGCTTTAAATGAAGTATTAGTATCGAAAGCAAATGTTATAGCGCTCAACTCATAATCGCCAGTTATTTGCTTTTAACAATTAACAATAGCATGACACATATTCAATACTTACACTCATTACAATCCGTTATATCCGCAGTAATTTAGCACAATTAAAAACAGCAGCACTCTGTTCATTGATCCCACAAACCAATAGCTCACCATCCAGTGTCATTGGATAAGACTATGCTAGAGAGCGACCCATCGCTTATTGAATTGGATATTGGGCATGGTACGAGCGGAAGAATGAGTGCGTTGTTGAATTACCCGATACCGAATATTGAATAAAGTTGTTATAAATATGTTAAACAAACATGACATTTTGCCTGTTTTGGGGCTAAGAGGATATTGATAAAAAAATGTACTGGTTGCTAAAGTGTATTGGTTTAACAATCAGCAACAAGTGTTCGTATTTGTGTTATGTATATGTCAATCAAATGAAGCACCATTACCCAAAGGCATTCGAAACCGAAAAATAGCATCAATTGATAAAGCAATAAGCATACTCAACATGGCACCAAATGCATTATAAACATGTATATTTATAGTATACTTGTTAAGGTTGTAGCACTATAAAACGACAGTTTGAATTTCTGTTTTTGCGTCGCACATTTGATTTTGCCAAAATCGAAGTTGACGAACAGTTTACGAATAATTAAGGATTGTAAGACATTCCAAGTTGAACACTTTCATTTTTTTCTCATCATCATTTAATTACAAAATGCACTCGTATTGACCAAAATATTGATAAAGCATATACACGTCTTATATATGCATTTATCAAACGAGGTTTAGCAATTGAAATAAAGAAAATATTAACACAAAAGTGTTTTTATCGCTCTTATGTAAACCAGAAATAATACCAATCTCTGGTCGTAAGTCATTTTTAAAAATAATTTATAAAAGAAAAAAATAACGGCGGAAGTAAAATACGAAGTTTTGGCATATTAATTGTATTTGGTGTATCCTTGATTGTAAGAAAGAACACTTATTCAAAAATGGCGCCTTATGTTTATTATCGTCTGACTATGTGCAGTAATGACATTGACAGCAAGAGTGTTGAGTACGTTCTTGACTGTGGTATTTAGTGCATGATTGTATCTAGTTTTCGCGTTTTCCGAAAAACGTGTGTTACTATCCAATGATATAATTATTATACCACATAACTATTGTTTGTTTTTAAACCGAGTTAAGTAAACAATAAATTCAAATTGTTTACATATGTTTTGCCTAACCTAATTGTTCAGATCTTATTTTCGGTTTGCGTTTTTTATGTAAACATAATCAAATAATACAAATGAATGCTCATACACGTTTGCATTAATGAAGTCTGGAAAACCCGCGACTATTTGACATCAATCGCTTTACGGTGTAAGCCGACCATACGCAAGTTAATGCATGTTTTTTTTTCTACGTACCAAGTTGAATTCAAACGCTTGAAAAATAAAAAGCCGTTACCGGAACAATACCTCATCACCTACAATTCAGTTTGAATAACAGATCACATAGACTATGTAATTGGGACTGGATACCAATTATTGAATGAACTGCAATAAGTTGCCATCTGCGCCACGGAACTCACTGAAGCTTGAAGATATTTTTAACTTTTCTTGAAAATATTAGGGTCTTAAATGTCACAACTGTGAGGGCATAGGGCGCATGTTGACACATTGGCTTTCAGTGTATAGTGTCATTGTGGGATCCTTTTTCTTTTATTGTAAAAACGATATCGGAAACAGCGTGATTTCCTTGCTTTGTCAGATATCACCACTAAAACATGAGTCTTTCTCACAACTCTACTTGAAATGAAATACTTTCTGATATCCAGTTGATTAATTAGCCACACAATCTATTGATTAGCGTTTTGTTTACTTTGAGGTAATCTATCGACGCTCGCCTTGTGCTTGACAATGAAATAGTTGTGTACAAACGAAACGAATTGCATATTTTGCATCTGTATAAAAATGCGTACTTTGTATTTACATAATCGGACGTCCAATTGATTCATTACACTAGAAGAAAGGACGTGTTCGCCTAACCCAATATCATTTTAAATTAATACGGCGGTACACTATACTATTGGAACCCCTCATTAATTGCACATTAATCAATCATGTAATAAATATGTTACACTTTACACATACATAACACGACTCATATATGTACAAGAATAACCTTACTAAAATATGTGTGTTTATACCATCAGCAGACATTGTATTCAACATTAACTAAATGGTAAAAGTGTTCGCTCAACTGCATTTTTACAATTTAAATAATCTGTGGGTATATATTTTACACTGTTTCTAAATATAATATGAAGAACGTTTATATAATAAGAGATAATCTCTACTTAGATATTAGTTACACAACTGTCTCAAAGTTCGATACACAATATAGTCTAAACGTTTTATGTTCTCGCATCCCAATCCACCCCTGTCACTCAACTTTACCGTTGTTAAATATGTCATTGTTTGGAAACCGTATAAGTACTAAGGTTTAAAATGCCGGAATATGTTTATAGCAAATAGAATTCATGTACTACATAAGTATGATTTGTAGTTATTTGTTTCAATTGTGATAGCATTTCGATTGGGCTTCTCGAAATCAAAATAAAATCTTAAGTCATACATATGTCAGAAAACATTATATTTTATTTTATCAGATATATTTCAAAAGCATCAGGTAACTAGTAAGCAAACATAAACTTTTATTTTGAATTAAAACTACAACATCGTTCATACCATTAAATGAACACTGTGTACTCCTCTATTGAACACCGAACTTTATGTGCAGGTTACATACAAATCCATATGGTTGATTACCTGAAAATAAAGCAAAACACGTTTGCTCATAAATAAATAATGGTTTTCTTTTAAAATGCACTCACTTTGTACTGATCGATGCCAAGATTCACCAACTGTGTAGTTTGAATTACTGTAGGCTACATAATGTTACAGGTTGTGTATTTACACCCATTTGAAACGTACCACATACAAAAACATATACAATACCTTTTTTAGTGTAACCCAAACTTCGTTATCTTATGCACTTTTTAGTATTCATTGTTATGCTATTTAAAACAAAACACTATCAGAGTGTCGAACCCCCGAGAGATATGGGTTACGCAAACTGTTCTCAAATAAAGACAGCTATTGACCTAAATTAGCCACGTAAAGCATTTACATAATAGAAACACAATACTCCAGTTAGCGGTGCCGCACCGTTCAATTGTCGGACCGGCGGTCAAACATAACGACAGGCAGACATATAGACAGACAGATATACTTACATACAGGCAGAAAATCAGACGGAAGAAAGGACGAACGAAGAAACATACAGACATACGGGTGGATAGAGCAATTGCATGATCCCCTCTAGTGAAACAAAGAACATGAACACACAACTAAATATTAAAAAACATTAAAATACAATAATTGGAGTTTGCGTAAAGTATCCATTATGCGCATTTTTAGCAGAAATGGACAGATTAGAAAACATACGAGAATAACTTTTGCCATTACAAATAGGGTAAGAAATGTACTGATATATTACACAAATAATTTACAAATAACTCTGAAGTCCCTTAAAACAATTTCAAAATATAAACGACATGCATAATCTTACGATGATACATAGTCAAGTTATGATATTCCTTTCAACTCCATTTGTAAGTTAATATATACATTGCTGAATTGATGGTAATGTCGGGTTAAATACAAGAAAAAGAACAAGAAAAACCGTCATCGTACGCCGTTTATGCTTTATGTAAATATGGACACAAATTCGTATAAGTTTTAAGACACCATTTACAAACATTTGCATAATTTCAAAATAACAATACTTGCGACAGTATGTGTCGTTGCTCATGTCAATACATGTGTGCTAGTTCAATTATATTGGGTTTGTCAATTTACATACCGTTAACATACGCATATAAATAAGATATCACATGGCACCCTATATTTTACATTCAATGTTCATCTATCACTATAGATATATGATCCATTTATATAAACGATGGTTATTTAAATTTATCAAATTTTGTAATAGCTGAAACAGTCATCAGATGCACGACTCTATAAAATTCAATTAAGGAGAAACCATTTTTCCACAGTTGATATACACATGCAATCCGTGATGCCTTACATCATACTGATTTCGCTACATTTGACGGCCAACAAATGACATGTACTTATCGGAATGTTCCGATACATCTATCAAATAAATCCCTTTCACTAACAACGAACAGTGCGTCATTGATTTCCAATACGTTCGTACATTTTTATGTTTTATATAGTGTGCACAAATATATAACCATCCTTTGTTATAGTTGCATATTTATATCTGACATGGTAGAGTATTTGGAAGAAATTATAAAATTGTCTTTAAATTGTAATTAACCAATTTAATTTATTTAAAAGGTATGCATAACTAATAAATATGCACTGTTTAAGGGTATATATTCGCTCGTATTACTGATCCATGTATGTAGTTACATTTTTTCCTTATTAAATGACGTAAAGCATTTTCCTTTAACGTTGCAATAAATTAGAAAATAGATTAGCCACAACAGCACTGTTATCTATAAACCAATAGTTAATACCAAGTATATAGAAAAAATATACACGAGTTTTAAAGATTGATTTGCACAAATAAGTTTTATAAATAAGATAATACAAAAAATAAACAAGTGTAAGCGTTTTTGTACATTTATAACACTAATTGTTCAAATGGAATTGTATAAACATCCAAACGTTATTTTTCAAAAGTATGGTACAATTGTATTGTATCGTTGAAAGTCCTTACTTGCCAGTGGTTTGGTTCCTGAACTCAGAGATAAATATATCGTGAATAATGTGCAATATTTACCATAGTAAAGATCCTTAATATCCGTTTAATTTATGAAAATTAAACAAGAGCTGTACTCTAAGTTTATTGATTCCACTGCGAGTCTTTCTAGTATCATTTCTTACGACTATTCTAGCTAGCGACCCGGCTCTTGAGGAATTGGTTATTGGACATGGCGCCAGTACTTGCGTAACAACGAACACGTATTAAGCCAATCAGATAGCGTCCATTTAGTATGTTATCAAGTTATAAATAGTTAGGCTGAAACAAAACAAAAGTTAAAAAATCACGAATGTTTGTAATAATAACCAGTCAACGGATCATTCACGTTAGAAGATTACAAATGTTAATGAATCATGCATTTCAATCAATCGTTTCTATACCTTAATTGAACAAGAACAATAACAAGAACCAAATGATTTTTTGTTTTTAATTCTTAAAATTCACAACAAGTTCACAAAGCAGAAATTGCGACCAACGCCTTTCATTCATTGCCTGTTTTGGGATTTAGACAGTAATCATTCAACAAACATGTGTGAAGAAGGTGTATTGATTTCACAATCAGCGACATTTGTCCCTATTCAAATTGTGCATATATCAACCAAAGCAATTACCATTACCCGAAGGCATCCAAATAAAAAGCGCAATACTTATGAGAATTAAAACACATGCATGTCAGCACAATTACTATTGCAGCATATGTATAATGCTCGTAGTGATGGTGTATTTTGATAAAATAGTTAAGGTCAGAATGTAAGCGTGTGCAATGCCATGTATTTAAGAGTCGTTTACAACGTTAAAATTAAACTTGGTTTGTAACTGCTCATAAAGTATTCAAGGATTTTAAACACTGCAATCTTATATGGATGATGATGAAAAAGAATCCGTTTTATTAACACGACATTGTCTGTTTCCTTGTTTCCATCTGTATCTGACAAACGGAATACGGAAATGTACAGTTCGTGACATTCTATCTTAATTCTCATTAGAGCTAGTGATATTAGAGTTACAAAAGAAAAAGTCTCATCATAATCTTATGCCATTCCTTTTACGGCCAATTCTTTCTATATCATAACTATGCGTACATATCGTGCTACTGTACTGTGAACCGATTCCATGCATCTCGTGTTTCGTATTGCCAAATACTAAACGGTTTAGTTAGTATTAGTAACACGCGCAAGTTACACATATAACATATCGGATTAAATAAATACATTTGTTATTGTATTATATTAAATAAAATTTGATTGTTGGCATGGTTCATATTCTCAAGCTATTTAAAATATTTATGTTACATAACACTATTGTTTTTTAAAAAACGTCGTTGATGATGTGCAGACACTATGGTATAGAACTATACAAGTGCAATAAGCACCGGGCCACTGTAGAGTTGAATAAACTGTTTACCTTATTAAATCAATGTCGGTATTAAAACCCCATGACGTTAATTGCATCTGCGGAGGGCAGATCGCCTTAAAACTGCACGACTGAGTGCAACTTAATCAGTGGCCGGATATTAAATCAGACTTGTTCTCGTTTGGACCTTTTGCCATCACATAGCCTGGCTGTTAGCGATGTATTGTAAATGCTTGTGTCATATTTCATCTACCTACGGTTCATTAGCTGAAAATCAGTCATTGTACCACAATGATGTGAAGACAAAAGGCTAGCACGAAAAAATGAATCACACCGTTTTGACCATTTTGTTTTCATACATCATTAATCAGATTTAAATATATTAGCCCCGACCTAACCGTGAAGCGTTCATATGTCGTGAAGAGTTTAGACCCTCCTCCTTAACAAATAATACACATAAAACACAAACACATAACAACCCACGTGGTTAATAACGTTGCCATAACACAGTTCAAACAGATTCGAAACATTAAAAACAATTGATGTGTTTGTGAAACACTATGTTCCCTTTTGAGCGATTTTGACCCTTATATTTCACCTTTGACCTTGAAGGATGACCTTGATCTTGACTTTTCACCACTCAAAATGTGCAGCTCTATGAGATACACATGCATGCCAAATATCAAGTTGCTATCTTCAATATTGCAAAAGGTATGGCCAATGTTAAAGTGTGTGCAAATAAACCAACAAACCAACAAACCAACAGACAGGGCAAAAACAATTTGTCCCCCAGTATAGACTTGGGGACATACAAATATCAAAATATGAACACAACTAAACATTCCAAACTGACCCAATGTAAATGTTTAAGGATGACACAATTCTAACCATTGGAAACTTCCATTTACATTTATACATATGCTAGCAGTTTATGTTTCGGTTTATATCGGTATGTGTATTAATGCGGCCTTTATAATTATCGTAAGGTTATTTATTACTCAAACGTATCATTGCTGCATGTTGTTGCGCATTTTGCATGGCATTCACAAAAATACGTTGGTGGTATCTAGTTGCAAATAAGTGATAGATTGTGGATTATTCATCAATCAAATCGTTATGGAGCGGACGAGCCGTTGATTAGTTTTGAAGTAGGTATATGCAAAAAATATGAACAGTCATTTAATTATAGTATGTTCAGAAATACATATGAATGCATATCACGTATCTTGCATTCAATGAACCTACATTAAGTCGTATTTTCAGACAATAAGAAATGTGTTTAACACTTTCAATACTTGTTAATATATTCATAAATACAGTACATACAGACACAACAACCATGTTTCCAATTGCTGTATTTTGTGTTTACAACCTGGTCCTTGACATATGTGCATTTATAAACACATTCGTTTTGAAATGTTTGTGTGATAGCATTGGAGCTGTTATCGCTCCTAGCATAACTGGAATGCATACACATATCTAGTTTTTTTACCAAAACCAGAGAGATATTGAAAACTGTCAAACGGTGACGTGCAAACGTGATTATCCCGCCATAAGTAGGCATGTATCGTTAACCTGATCAGGCTCACTCAAAATGACCGTACTATTATGTTTCGGATAGCAATAAAACAATCAAGAAAGCGACCAAGTCAATATAAAACACAAATAAGATTCCCTGAGGGAAAAGTTAACGTCGCTATTGATTCGGTGTCATTATTCTTCGCACGGTTTTCTAATCAGTGTTACATATTTTTGTCCGCGATGTCACGTTCTGAAAGCATTTGCATTGACCCATGTATTCTAAAGTACAATGCATGTTTCGTTTAGTAGACATCCATTGGCTGATATAGTATATTGATATATATATATACACCTCTTGTTTCATCCAGATAAATAAAATTGTGTGACTGAACTAATGTTGGCATTGGGAGGAAGTCGTGTTTAACTTATAAATTGCATACTTATCTTTACACAAAGAAATACTGTTATTGTATAAGTAGTGTACGCTGTTTGAATGGTTTGATATTGCACGTAAAGCACGTGTTGTATATGTAAATGTTATGCGTCATTGTGTTTACCTTGTCGTTGGCCGAGGCAGATGAGAAATAAGAACCCGTAAACAACTATTTAAACGTTGTTTTCAGATCAAGATTATACAAAGCGTATGAAATCGGTTCAGTTAATTTACATAATTGCAGCATGGCCTACATTTGATTGTTGATGAACGCTTGCATAATTGAATATGAGGTCGTTCCATGCGTGTTCGAAAATAAAAGATGTTAACAAACTTCCATGCCAATGTAATATTTTTGGGATTTTCAAGACCATACACCCCCTTTATATAGTAAACGTTTACAGTATTATATTCGAATCATGGCCAGTGACTTACCAGGACTTATCCGCAATGGGACAGTAACACAACTACGTAATGTTAAATGACAATTGGTAGAAAAAAACAAACAAACAAAACAATGCCTGATAATTGTTAACAGCAAGTTTATCGTTTAACTTGTGTTGCGTGTTAAGCCTTGCCTAAATGCAAACGATTTATATAATAACTTGAACTGAGTGCTTAACTTAAGTAACTTAAGTAACGAACATTAAGTTCGCGAACCCAATAAGGAAGTGATTCGACATTATTTATGTTTTCGTCCAAGCAATGATCATACGATTTCCACTTCGAAGATTGTTTGGATTGAATTGCAGAGAAATTACCATTAGTGGAATATTATATAATGCAATTTAGGGAAATAACTGATATGCTCGATGGCTGCAGTCCAGAACACAAGACAAATTGAGGCACACACAATCTGTCAACTGTCATATACGTAGAATATTAGTAAAACCGAATATCCGGTATATCGGATCGAAGTGTACATAAAACAAATAGTGATGTTAAGAACATAACCTCCCAGGAATATAGAAAGTATAGTAAATAATAAGCATAATTGTCATTGTGTTAGTAGAATTATCTAAATATATATATATATGAAAATCAAATAAATCGTACACATTTGAACATGGGTTGTTTGCTTTAAAATGTACTTGTGGTAAGTTGAATCTTGTAACATCAATCTAAACAATTGCTCACAGTTAAGATACATGTCTTGATTAACACAATGTAATGTACACACGTAATGCGACATTGTGTCATATGATTTAATATTGTTTTTGACCAATCAGTCGAGTTGCGTCAGTAACATGCATATGTCTGTATTGCCATATTATTATATCATTATTTGCATGCATTGAATAGGTCTTGAAAGATCACGACTGTTTGGTATCAATAGCTTTACGCTCGTAAAATACAATACGCAAGTAAATGCATTGCCTTCGTTTACAAGTACACAGTTATATTTTGAAATAAAGCAAACGTTAATTTTATACAACCTCGTCAGCTTTAATTCAGTTTGACTTACAGATAACATTGTCTATATAATTTCCACTGAACACCAGGGATGAAATGCACTGCCATTAATTGCCGTTTTTGCCTGACAACTCACATAACCTTTCAGATATATTAAACTTTTCCATGAAAAACTTTTATTTTAAACCGAACAATTTCGCTTATTTCATGCGTCAACTACGATTACAGTGGGCGTCTACTTCAAACTCGACTTTCAGTGTATAGTGACAGTGCGCGGTCTTTAATATTTTATCGTAATGAATTCTCGGAAAAAGCTTTATTTCCTTGTCGTGTCAGCTATCAACACTACATCCCATGTCTTTCTCACAATAATGCGTTTAATGAAAGACTTGATTTGTAGCTGCTAAATTAGCCACAAACGATAATTAATTAGCGGTTTTTCCTCTGAATGCTGATTATCAACGGTGTAATTGTATGTATATGTATGCCTGACGCTAGTTTGTTTTTCACAATGGTGCGTGTTTTATAAATAAAATGCCTTTAATTTGGTATATTTATTTTCGTGCATACTAGTGCGCTTTTTTTCGATTATCTTACATATAACTGTTTCAAACTATTTGACGAATGGACGTGTTTGCATTGGAATTACATTCCAATCATTATCACCTTACAACCGCTGAAATATGGAAATGAGTTTTATGTATTCACTGTATCCATTGAAGTCAATGTCAAAATCACGGTGATAGGGCGATTACCACAACTATTCCGCTCATCGTCGAAATTGTATACTTCTGACACAAGCACCGTATCCTTCTGACGAAAAGAAACATGGCGGACGAAGCAATATCAGGTAACCGGGTGACAAAATATTTTATTATAAGACAATGCAAAGTGATTGCCACTTGCGAAGCATTCCAACGAATTTCTGAACCAATATGTCGTCTATTTTAAAGTTTACCAGTCGTGAAATATTTAGCATGACTTTGAAATAGTGTTTACAAAAAGTCGTGTCGCGCTCGACACCGTTCGTACTTGTGAGAAAAATGTAATAATCAGATGATTGTCGATGTGTCAGACCTGATGTGACAGTCTTAAATCATTGTATATATATATAAAGGAACATGCCATACGAACCTGTTTGTTTCGATATCTAAAGGCCTAATTGTTTGGTGAAAACATACATCACTTACATAAACACCGATGCACCGCGCAACACTGATTGTGAGCACCGTATTTATATTCCGTGTAACTGAAATTCGTGGTACCGCTAACTTCTGCACATGGTTTTAAATGATGTGCTAGAACGAGCCATAATGATTTTAATTTATTTACGATAATCTTCCATTTATCAAAGTTACATGTCCCAGAATTGATCTTGAAAATGATGGCATGCTTTCACCGAAAAGGTTGACAAGGATCGATTGTCTTGCTTTCCAGTACATGGAGGGCACATGTTAAAGTCTCATTTTTCAATTTATGTATTGTTGTGGTAAAATACAATCATTATTGATAATTATTATTTATTGATTTCAGATTCATAATCCGTATCAATATTAGAAGATGTTTAGCTACGATTATGGAAAGGTATAAGCAAATGTTGGTGTAAAACTAATCGAAGGAAATAATAAATTTAGTTATGTATAGAGTGTACAAATTCAGTGATGTTGCATTGGTTAAATTTACTGAAATATGAATTTGGTATTTGCCGAGTGTAATTTTTGAAGAAAACATGGTAATAGCTGTGTCACTTTTTTAGTCATGTTTTCTAAACTGCTATTTTCAAATAATTTCTTTCTTGATGACCTTGTTTTGTTTTGGTTTTTCGTTTCTTATGAGCATTTTCAAGATTGTCATGAAAGGCTGGGCGGCACTAATCATTTGGTGTCTCTATGACAGACGAACTGGAACATGCCGGTTGACGGTCGCCTGGAGATGCGCTGGTATCATTATTAGCACCGGGAGGAAAAGTTCTCTTTTCTTGGTCTTCGGCTTGTTTAACCATAAATTTGAAAGTCTCTTCCTTCTGAAAGAAAAAAGATCAGAATAAAGCGGTGCCACAACATTATAAAGATGCGGTGCTTTTACGGACATTGTTGAGCGGTGGTCATATTTCTATAATGTCAGTGTTGAGCGGTGCATACTTGCTAACACGTGTAAATGTAAAAATCACAGTTATATTCAAAAAAGCATGCCGTAATGTGTTGTAAATTGATTCTTCTACCATAAAATACCGTTTAACAAAAAACAATCTTTCATTTAAAGGGTTTAAAATCTGCATAAATACGATTTTTCGCGTCATGAAAGTCACTTCTTTCACGACATGCTCAAACTGTTTTCATTATTTTGAAGTTAATAGCGACTCAATTTTGATGCGGTTAACGGCAATTGGATGTAAAATATATACTTCGTTCGGTGGAATATCATTGTATTACCAACTTACCTTCTTTTCTCGTTTTTTTTATTGATGTCTGGACCCGCAAAAAAGTTTGCGGCCATGTTTTTGACAGAAGGATACGGTGCTTGTGGCAGAAGTATAAAATTTCGACGGTGAGCGGAATAGTTGTGGTAATCGCACTACCACCGTGAAAATGCCGACACTATGAGAATATACTATTAAACTCAGATTTGTAAATTTCAGACATTTTGGCAACTATAATTATTATTATTACGAGCATGCCTCCCCGTGTCATTGAAACGCTCTCAAACATAAATACCAACCATCTGAGTTAAATTAGAAAGCTATAATTAGACAATGGAACCAGTCAACGGATTGTATCTACAATCCAGTTCTCAATTATGTTAAAATTCTGCAAATTCTTCTACATAATTTATTCAAGTATACAGAAAACTGCAATATAATTATGGATATGTTCATATAAATTGTGAATGTATTAGTTATATTAGTAAAGGCATTACACGTGTCAAACTTGTAAAAAAATCAAACACAAATGTGTTTCATTAGCATATTTGAGTGTGTGGGGATTTGTTATTTTATGTTTAAAAATGTATCACCGATACCTTTGCTTTAAAACTGAGCAATTGTTCTATTTGTTTTCATAAATTGTCAATAGACCATATTTCTTCATCACACTACGTCTAGCGGAGACATTCGTATAATATGCAATCGATTTTAAAACCACACAAAGCTACTTATAAGAACTGTCTTAATGTGTTTGTTTATAATTTTACACATTTATGTCTGCACGTTATGCTCATTGTAATGAACTTTCAAATATTCGTTATTATTATTGTGCCAGACAAAAATACACGATCCAAACTTAAACTCAGGTTGTTTAGACAATATCCAATATAAAATTTGGAGTCACACATCTTCACATGCTGGTTAAAATGTTTTTTACGTTCCAGTTATCAAGCATTACTTGCTCAGTTAAGGAGGACACAAGTTTAACGAAATGTGGAATTTTAGAGCAATAACTACACCGCTCTTACCTATAGTCGAGAGTCCAAAAATTGTGAATCATTATCAATATTAAGTTCTTGAAATAATACTAATAAATGAAGTTGTGTTTTGTTTGCTAGCAATTTGACCCCATTCTTCCGTAATACCTGTCTGACATTGCTATTAACGACACATGCATTTTCTTCAGAAACTTGTATGACAACGGGTTACTAACCAAAATCGGAGAGGGACGGGTTGAATCGTCTTGTAACGGGAATTGAAAAAAAAACGTCCTATAAACATCGTCTTCTGCCGCTCATTGAACGGGCTATTAATCTGATATGCTCGTAAAACATAATAGCGTCATGAACTGTTTATCTGAGGGTCATTTTGGGGCCGTAATAAACCTGTTATAAATTGTTCTTTGTCTTTGTTAGAGCCTTCATATTTGCTTCATATTTGTTTATTTAAAGGCGTATACTGATATTAAAAATGTCAATGTGTACTTAAAAAACAAACCAACGTCACGAATACTTTTGCAGACAATAGTTTCCTAAACAAACACGTGAAATCCGTAAAAGTAAACAGATTAACGATTTGAATGACATCCCTTGAATAGAATGAACATGCTTTTTTAAAGTTATTTAGAGACAGTCGACGTTCCATTTAAATACAGGTGTTAAATTGTGTACCTTAACTAATATTTAAACAATGCAAATACAATTTTAACGAGCAAGAGCATGAAAGAACATTTTCATTTTTAAATCATCAGTGAAATAAATGTTTAAATATGTAGCATGGAGGTTACCGGTAAAATATTTTTTTATTAGCATTTTTGAAGACGAAAATGAAATATTTGCTGATCCTTGCGGTTACTGTTTGGGTAATTCTATATTAAACCAAAGGACTTTGCTATAGACATCGAAAAGGAAACTTTAAAGTTGCAGATAAAAAAAAGTAATACAACTGATCTTAGACAATTGACATGCTATATATTCTCAAATATGTATGTTTCTTTCAAACCGTACATTATACATACAAATAGACAATAACTTCAATTTGAACACAACAGTATTTTTTCTTCAACTTCAGTAGAGCTTTACTGGATGAGATCAATAATGAAAACCATCTTAAGTGCTAAGAATTGAGTACGATATAAGTAGTGTTTGTGTTTCCTTCATGAACTTTTAATGATATGTTACTTTTTTGTCAGGTGTGCAGCGTGTGTAACCAAATACAATGTATTGAGGACCAGACACAATTCGACTGCTAGACATTTATTAAAATGAACATTGTGCTCATTATATGCTAACTATCTGAATGAGCACTAAATCAATTCGTGTTGATCCATATTTAACATTGTTATTGAGTGGAACATGTTTAAACAATAGTTACTAACTTTATTTGCGATCCTAGGTGTATTGCACTTTAAAACATACCACTTATATCGGCATAAATAACTTGTATTACGTTAACAAAACAACATGATAACACGAAAACTAAATTACATATTACGACAACCATAGTTTTGCAGACATGTGAAACGACTTGGATCATTTCCTGAAAGCATTGAATGATAACTAGATGCTCTGTGCCTTTTTCACATAGTCTTATTCTGAAAATAAAAACCAATTGACTGCGCTTTACCAACATACTTAAATGAATACCCATTTATTTGTGAAGGACTTTGCATAGAAGTTATCTCGTTGAATGACATTCCCAGACTGCAGTAAAACAATAAAAATAGATGATAGCTAGGCCACAAAGCAACAAAGGGATAATAAAAACTGGCAAACGGTTACGTGCAAACGTGATTATCCCGCCATAAGTGAGCCAGTATCGTTAACCTGATCAGGCTCACTCAAAATGACCGTATTATTATGTTTCGGATAGCAGTAAAACAATCAAGAAAGCGACCAAGTCAATATAAAACACAAATAAGAATTCCCGGGGGGGGGGGCGAGTGTAAATGTCGCCATTGATTCGGTGTGATTGTTCTTTGTACGGTTTTCTAATCAGTGATACATATTTTTGTGCACGATGTCACGCTTTGAATTAACTTCATCGACATTTTTAAAGCACATCATTTTTGACACATTTTACCTAAATTGCTCAGGAACACATACGACCAAGTCGGAAATACTTGCAATCAAATACAATTTGTCTAGAAGTCACATATTGTAAAAAGATTAAAATTGCTTTTACCATACATTACATTGTGATCTATAAACCCATCATTTATATTACGATTACATACGATAACATAAACATGCTTTGTTCATATAATCGTTAGGTCATAGAATTTTAGAGAAAAAAAACTAGCTTTAAGTGTAGTTCTTACACAAACATTGTCAATAAAAGGAAATGTTAGCGGTTGAACAAGTAATTATTAAGTTTCTTACACTCATCAGTCAATAAAATATATTAGACATACATCAAATCCAAATATACACTGTGCAAACTATGTAAACTAAGACGATTTAAGCGTTAAAGCATATACAGTTCGCGAACCGAAAGCAAGAAAGTGAATCCACATTTTATATTTTTTTGTCCAAGCAAGTATTTTACAATTTCCATTTCATAAGTTGTTTTGATTGAATTGCCAAGCAAGAACCATTAAGGAACCATTTTTAACACTGTTCTAAACCCATTATTAGATAAAAAGAAGGGAAATCTTTATACTCATTCTAAAAATAGAAACATCTTGAATAACTTGATTGAAAACTACAATATGATAGACATATGGCGTACAGTAAATCCAAACGAAAGCAAATTCACCTGGCACTCAAACACAAAACCAACAATATTTTGCAGATTAGACTATTTTTTAATATCTGAGTCACTTTGCAACATTATTGACACATGTAGCATAACACCAGGATTTATGACTGACAATTCTCTAGTTGAACTTTTACTGCACAAAATACAACCTGAAAGACCCCCAGGATACTTTAAAATTAATAACAATATCTTATTAGATACACAATATCAAACGCAAATAAAACAAGAAATATTCAATACAGTTCAAATTAATAAGGATGCGAACCCAAACACCTTATGGGAAGTAATTATAAAATAATTCAGTGCAATGGGGGCCGCCATGTGTAAACGTTTGCGGCAGTCTTATTGTTCAATATGGCTAAATACGAAACGAACGGTCTTTGGGAAAGGTTCGCTTTAACTTGAACTACTACTCGAGAAGGCTTGTCTCATAACTGTATTACATTGCCTAAATGTAATCAATAAGGAGGCACGTTTAATCAAAAACATAGTGAAAGGGTTCAATAACCTTAAACCGGTTATAGAGCACTCAACCTCACACTTGGCCCAGCAGTATTCATGATACATAGCACTGTAAATACAATTTAACCTCATAGCATTGCAACTTAAATTAAACAGTAATAAAAGGGAATTAAAACGCATTCATTTGAATTACTATTTAATTACTCAATGGTAGGAAGGAGACCAGAGCAACAGAGTTACAACTTTTTGAGGCACAATGAAATGAAATTACGAACATGCATCAACTACATCCCTTCTTTTAACAAAAAGATTTAAGAATATAGCATCATATATTTAATATTTCAGATCATCATCGCGCACCTACAGGAAGAAGCAGCATTATTGGGTGTAAAAGATCCAAATTACATACTTGTTTATGTGATATCCATAAATGTAAATAAAAATGATACCTAAAAAAAATAACCTTATAGACTGAGGTGATAATTTATCAAAACAAAAATTATACTAACAATGATGAAAAAAGGCTGCGTGATCTATACTCGCGTATATAATTCAAAATAAATAAAACGAAGCTAAACAATAAATCGATCAAGGAACTAACACTAGAGAAAACAATATTAATAAAGTTGAACGATATAAACTCGAGTACATGTACCTATCATGTAGCTGAAACTGCACGTTGTTCGGATGACGTAATTTAGGAGCGATGACACGATGACGTCACCAGTAACAAAATCAAATATTATTAAAGGGACAGTACTGTAAAATCGAATTACCAATAAAACCAGCTATGCTTATCGAACATTATAGGAGCAAACATATAAAAGTGTCATTACATTAATAATTCCAAATTTTAAGAAAAGAAAGATATAGTGAATCGAAAACTAACAAGCATGTGTTTCTAAGTACGTCAACATTATATCCTTTTGATAAAAAGGAGCTAATTAAAATAAAAAGTTTATAACTAGCATTTGCTTTAAGATATTTACATTTGCGAACACGCTTCAAAACATGTCCATACAATGATGGTAGGGAAATTCCATTAGTTAAATGCCATTTTTAAGAAACTTTATATTTTGAAATTAAATCACTATATTTAGTTAGTGAAATTTAGCGAATTTACGTCAAAGGTTATGATACAAAAAACCTTGTTTTAGCAATTTCTTCGTTAATATACTATAACGATCATTAAAATCTTTAGCACATGAACATGCTTTAGCGTATCGTACCAACTGCGTAATGTAAATACTAGTACCATAGAGAGGACCTTTAGGGATGAAATAGACGCGAAAATTCGGTTGAGCACATCAGCCAATGTTATCAGTATTTGTGTATCATCTATGTCTGTATTACTTTCGTTTGGTAATTAATAATGTACAGCTATGGTTGAATGTCAGTGCTTGCTGTGCATGACATTTACAGTAATGCATCGTAGGCATCCGTTGCATGTGAAACTTGATGACGAGTCTATGATTATCAATGAAACAAGAGAGAGGTAGAATTGTGTATAATTAATGGTGCGAATATTTGTCTGCGGAAAAAGAAAAACCGATATTTTCTAGCCTTACATGGTATAATACAATGCATAATAAAAGATTGCATTTCAGATTGATCATGAAGAAACAGCGGGTATATAGTATATGAAATCAATGACATCGAACATTATCGTTTCGGAAAGTACATTATGTGTCAAACCGCGATTTACAAATGTCTTCAAATATGAAATAGACGCAAACATTCGGTTAAAGCACAGCATGCGTTGTAATTAGTATTTATGTATTATATCTGTCTGTCTTACTCCCTTGTGGTTATTAATAATTTAAAGCAATGGGTAAATGTCGTTGTATGCTGTGCATGACATTTAAAGTAATACATCGGGGGAATCCTGTTGCATGTGTAACGTGATGACGAGTTCATCATCATCAATCAAATAAGTGAGAGTAGAATTGTGTATGATTAATGTTGCGACTATGTGTCTGAGGAAATAGAAACACTGATAGTATGGGCATACTTACATCTGAAATACTATCACATAGATTAACATATAATGAATATGTGCGAGTACGTAGTAATATTTATCAGACAAGGAATTGTACATATGTTTTGTTAAATACATTTGTGTGTGCCTTGTAAATAACATATATCGTACACAAATTCTATCATGTTATTCCATTTTTGAATGTGTTCTACAACATAATCTGCTTCAAATGGTTATGTGTATTTTAGTTCGACATTATACATCATATCACATATCATGTGTGCACACGTAAAAACGCGTGTTCCGTATTATTAATAAATCGTAATACTATCTACTTGACATAAACGGTTTTATAAATAGCAATAAGAAGTGTACCCCCCTCCAAATTCACGATTTGCAAATGTCTGACAACATGAAATTGACGCAATAATTCGGTTGAAACACAGCATGTGTTCTAATCAGTATGTGTATATTATATCTGTATGCATTACTCTCTACTTGACATATACGGTTTTACAAATAGAAATAAGAAGTGTCTGATGAAGTTGACAGGTTTGTTACCAGCATTATATGGTACAATATAATGCATAAGATTAGATTGAATTTCAGATCGATCATGAAAAAACAGCGTGTGTATAGCATCTGAAATCATTTACATCGACCATTATCGTTTCGGAAAGTACTGTATGTGTCTTTAGTATTATTTTAACAATATTTGCATACTACATACTAGAATACAGTATGGTTTTGAATTTAAAAAAGCAACAACATAGAGTATTTCGTAAAGTACATCGCCTCTGGTTATTTTAAAGCAGCTTAGTTAAGAATGATTTAAACGAACGTTTTTCAAGAGATTTGTCAACACAATAATTCTTGATAATATAGTGTAATGACATCTGCGATTTTTAACGTTGATTTAAAACAAGTGTGTATAATAATTCCGGTTGTTGTGCTTCAGGTAGCATTGATTAACTCTTTGAATAAAATTAAACAGAGAAGAGTTATATTGATGACATTATATCGTTTAAGTGAAATTTTTTAAATGTACGTTATATGTAAAGTAGTTTGTTTTTCAACTATCAAACGTTTATTATAGTAGTATATCCTTATGTTTATTATCGTGTGACTATGCCCAGTAATAATGTTGACATAATAAGTTTCTATACCTATTGCATTTACATGATTGGACAATCAATACAACGCAATCATCAATCATATCAAAATGATCAAAATAAAAATCACTGTTGTGGATCGGTCAATAAAAACAACAATTTAAACATATTTTAAAGCAAGTATAACCTTACACTTAGCCCAGGATTAATCATTTAAAAGTAAGCATGATTAACAGGCCACACAACATTGTGGCCGCCATCACTGTCCGTTCTAGGACAAAGGACCCCATGTTTTATAAATGCTGTTTTAGAAAAAGTTTGGTTCTTATGAACTACGGATTTCATTTTTCAAAGCAATTAGTATCATTAACAGTAAATACTGACTACTCATTAACTGCAATTCCGTTTGAATTCTTGCTTGCTCAGTATTGATAATGGAATACAACTGAAGGAATGAATGAACCTTAAGGGTCAGATATACAGAGTACACTGCACATCACTACTAACCCGATACTTTAAGAAATCTTAGTAAAATTGCTATCTGTCAGGATTTGTTTTCGAAAATTGAACGATTTCTGTGTTTTCAATCATTGCCATAATGATAGTTTAGTAAACTAACCTTAACCCTTCGAAAAGATGCAATTGTCATTGGTAGACTTATATCAGACCATTCAGATTGCCACTACATTGTATACGTTTAAAGCTAACATGCTGTTAGACCCTTAATTGTGAGGTTAGCATCGATTTTAGAACTAATCTAAACAACCCATGCCATTACGCGAGCGAATTAATTTTTTTCTCAAATGGTCTAGGGAAACACACAAAACTGTAAGATAATGTACGATCAGTTCAAATTATTGTATAGCTTTTTTACTTAACACTTACAAAACAAGATTCAGAACATGTATCACATTATCAAATTAAATTTAAAAATCCATAAACTATATGAGCTGACTAATAACATCAATAACTGATGTGTGACGTCGTATTTGATGCGAGCTATCCCCTACAATATGCGATCAAACGCTACATTGCAATGGTTGAATTCACCTGGGGGATTTAAAAAAAAAAGACCTTGTGCATGAAATATATTTATCTTACGAGCGANAATAATCAATCAGAGAAAATAAGAACAAAAGCTTTCCTGTTTTGTTAGTAACAAACACACAAGTATTACGTCCTCAAAATCTCAAATATAAACTATGCAATTCTTGATAACTTAATAATTGTTAACGGTTACGTTCAGCCATTTGTGATATTATATTATTTATATTAATAACACTAATGCGATAGCGTTTTAAGACGACTAAATCCATATTCAGTTACACTCTTTAGCAGGAAAATGTTGGTTAGCACAGCAACACACAACAATTTTTAGGCTGTGAAGTACTTTCCCAGTCTACCACTAAATAATATTGTAGTAACCATTTCACAAAAAACACAACATGTTTTCATTTCTGTAAAGTCGTAATGTACGCTAGCGTCCCTTTATCGAATTTACGTAACTAAATCGATTCAACTCTGACTGATGTATTGACCTTAAACGCATCTTATTGCTGGTAATGAGTGTTTAGCAAGTTATACCATTTGCAATACGAACTAAAAGATTACTTCCTTCTGAGTCTGAATGGAGAATGAATGATGACCGTTAAGAGGATATTGTAGCAATTCGAGATCGACCTGCTCTTTCTGTGGTTATTTATTGGAGAAATGTTACAAATCAGTTCTCTCAAAAACTACAACTCGATGTATATATCGTTGCATACTTGTGCTGAATATCAACCGAATAATATTCATGAACATGCAGAATATTTAAGACGCTATACATTTATTATGACGTATACATGTTTAACAACAAATTAGTGTCAACTGCTTTGGAGACATTTGAACTAAATTGTCTTTTATTCTATAGTTGTGGTTAATTATACTATTAATTTTGTAGAAGTATGCATAAAAGCGTCTTGATTTCATGTGTAAATTTAAAAATTAACAAGTTACAAAGAACTCAAAAACAAAATCTCGTAATTACGTAGAATTTCGTTTTTACGACCTTTTATCTTGTAATTGCAAATTGGTATCTTGTAATTACGATTTAGTATCTCGTTATAACGACTTTTCTTTCATTATTACATTTTTTCTTTTTTTTTAGTATCGTTCTTACCATTTTGTATTCGTACCAACTATTTAAAGTCGTAAGTTTGAGATCATTATTCGTTATCACGATGAACTAAGAAGTAATTATAACGAAATACTAGTTACGAGTTAATATTGAGTCGTACGGTTAAACATTAATATCTGGCGTCGGTACTTTTCCATACAAATCACAAGTGAATCCATGTATGTGTACTGCTGTGTTTCAATTGTTTAACCTTAATTTCATATAAAGAAATGAAACTCCACAAGCTGCAGCAGTATTGCATTTCTATCATTACAGAGACCTTGTTTATTAAATTTGGGTGAATGTGGTAAGGCTTAAGAATTTTTATAATAAAAAATATCTTATTCATGGCCATAAATATTACCTTGGTTTTCCATTCATTGAGTGCAGTAATTTCTGCATTTTCTTTCCTACACCATTTTTTTACAATATTCCTGTAAAGATGTTTCAATTTCCTCGATGCAGTCATGTTTGCGTTTACTCATCAAAATCTACATACTAATTAATGTTTTATTTGACGCTTTGCCTTGAATTGTTATCAGTATACAAATAATCAAACTTAATTCAGTGGAGTGTATCTAATAAATGAACGGATACAACAATTTTATTATATAGTAACGAGGAGGTGACCTACATTCAGTTATTGAATTAAAGTTTCTAGACCTATTGCATGTACATGATTAAACAATCAATACAACGCAATCATCAATCATATCAAAATGATCAAAATAAAAATCACTGTTGTGGATCGGTCAATAAAAAACAACAATTTAACCCTATTTTAAAGCAAGTATAACCTTACACTTAGCCCAGAATTAATCATTTAAAAGTAAGCACGATTAACAGGCCACATCACTGTCCGTTCTAGGACAAAGGACTCCATGTTTTATAAATGCTTTTAGAAAAGAATTAGCTACTTATGAACTACGGATTTCATTTTTCAAAGCAATTATTATCATTAACAGAAAATACTGACTCATTAACTGCAATTCCGTTTGAATTCTTGCTTGCTCAGTATTGATAATGGAATACAACTGAAGGAATGAATGAAAATAAGGGTCAGGATTTGTTTTCGACAATTGAACGATTTCTGTGTGTTCAATCATTGCCATAATGATAGTTTAGTAAACGCTACTAACCTTAACCCTTCGAAAAGATTCGATTGTCATTGGTAGAGTTATGTCAGACCATTCAGATTGCCACTACATTGAATACGTAAAAAGCTATCATGCTGTTAGACCCTTAATTGTGAGGTTAGCATCGATTTTAGAACTAATCTAAACAACCCATGCCATTACGCGAGCGAACTAATTTCTTTCTCAAATGGTGTAGGGAAACACAAAACTGTAAAATAATGTACGATCAGTTCCAAGTATTGTATAGCTTTTTTACTTAACACTTACAAAACAGGATTCAGAACATGTATCACATTATCAAATTAAATTTAAAAATCCATAAACTATATGAGCTGACTAATAACATCAATAATTGATGTTTGACGTCGTATTTGATGCGAGCTATCCCCTTCATCAGCGATAAAACGCTACATTGCAATAGTTGAATTCACCTCGGGGATTAAAAAAACAAAACAAACTTGTGCATGAAATATATTTATCTGACGAGCGATTGCATTTGTCTTTGGCCAAATATTCCGTAATGATTTAAAATTGAATTTTTATCCTTTTTATCCTTTTGAATTCGAACGTTTACTACTACAATTATCAATTCCATCGTGTTTTAAACCGAAATAAAATACTCTTCTATATGTTCTTATAACGTTTATGTGACGTGGTTATGTCTCCGATATATTTTAATGAAACAATCAAATTCTTGTTAGACGGCATCACTGCTATCGAGTTTTGTTTACATAGGATAAGTAATGCTAAACTATCCGCATATAAACACTTACATTGTATCACGGAACCGTAAAATTTCAATTCCATATTTTTACGGCACAATAATTATATCCATCGGAAACGTCCTGGTGTAACGAGACTTAATAATATAGGTCTTGACAATTGCTTAAAACTTAATAAACATACAAACTGTATGTATTGCTTGGACGCTGTATATTGTTCATACATTTCTTGCCGTAGTTCAGGTCTGAAATTACCTTCGCTATCCCAAGGCGTTTCTAGAGGTCTTGATTTGCGACCACTTCTTTACCAATTAGATAGGCTGAGACCTTGTGGTCAACGAATTATCGTGAAATGCTGGAATTGAAAAGTAGGAAACAATTATGACCAAATTGAACACGGCCGCCTGTTCTAGCCGGTATTAATTTAATATGACCGATGTACTTCAGATGTAATATTTTGTTGAGGGTCATGTTGGGATTAAAATCTGACGCAATATAACTAATACGTCGAAGCTGTTTAAGAGGTCGTAAGTCGTGGCGATAATTTATATTAAGACAAGTTAATTAATTTGCAAATATCATACGTGTCACGCCGCTTTTGATAGAAAACTATTGCACTCGATTGTCCAGGCATTATTATTATTAGTAGTAGTAGTAGTATTATTATAATTAGCATTTAAACGCACAATATTTATATCAGCTCTCAATGCACTACAACTTCTATTATGATTTGTTTAATGAACTGTAGGGGAAAATTATTGGTAGAATCAGGGTGTAGTTTATAATACACATCCATATGAACTATTTTCCACATTAACGTTCATGCTGACATGTCAATGTGGATGTTTTATAAATGAGTGTTATAAATATATGTTCATTTTGACGATGCAAATAAACATTTGAGCCGTATTAAAGGTCCCGTAAAAAGCCTGTATTTGTGTAAGCTTAATATGTTGTAGTTCGCTCTCTGTGTCATATAGAATCTCCAATAATCGCTGTCATAACATGGCGAGCTAAACATGAGGTTGTATAATGTGTTTTACATAGTCGCTTTTTAATATTCTGACGTTCTTTGTGAGTTCAGTTCGCCTCTTACATGTCGGACGTGCTATCAATGGAGGAACGATATGTGTTTATCTGGCTAATTGTAGATTCAATTGGTATTAAGCTTCTAAACAACACTCAATCAAAATGGTAAAACAAAAAGTTGTTATCGAACCTCTTGGAGATCTCTTTAACCTGTGAGAAAAAAGCATTTACCCTTACGCGGGCGGGTGTTTATAAATGCCGTTTCTAATACCGAAGAAATGTAGTATAACGCGTTCAGTGATGTATTTAGTTTATAAATGGTAATATTAACGCTCATATATAGTATGTTTGATTAACCCAGCACTGAAATGGAAATATATATTGATCCCCTTTTTTCCACCGAAATACATTTGTATATTCAAGCCAGACGGGAAATATAATATAAACAAAATAGATTCATACAATAACAAAACACCACACACAATGACCAATAATATCAAGAAAACTGATCGTACAAATATTGATTTATATTTATTAATACAGTCAGGTTACCATTACCGGATCATTACCCATAGCGGATCACTTTGATGTTCAAGACAGCGTATCGCGATAAATAGTTGGCATTTTTAGATGATATTTTGCACACAGCATCTTCAATGCCTTTTCCTTAAAACCCATTGATTGAATCGTAATCGAAGCTACTCTTTGTCAAACATTTCGGGTTATTTTGCTGACATGTTTATATGACTTTGTTGACTTCCGTCTCGTTTCCAAATTGAGGTTGAACATTATTCGCGGCCACATGCTATAACTGTGTTGGAAAGAAAGAAGTTTACGCATTAATTTAAAGGCCATTAAGTAGTCTTTCTGCCTGCAAAATTTCATTTCAGTTTTGATTCGTGTTTAAGATTTTGCAACACCTTAAACGAAATGATGAATGAGGGCAATAACGGAGCAAGCGTGATAATATGCGTATTGATAATATATTATAGTGAAATATATGCAAATCTTGTTGCTTCTTTCGATAAATGATCTCAATCTTAATGGTTTATTTATGTTCCATGTTCAATATTGATGATTAGATATGATTCAAACAATTTACATGGTTTATAAGATGCCCATATTTTTTCGATCTATTAAGGATTTTCAACAGATAATTCACACAGGAACACCATGCGTAAAGTGTAGATACAAGTTCACATACATTAAAAACAATTAATAACAAAACAAAAAAGGAATATAAGTTATAACTGGCAATGTAACTTCGTCATTGTAAACGACACAGTTCATGTTTCGACTGTTCAACTAGCGTGTTAGATGCCCTCCTGAGTGGTTTCAATCACGTGATCCTTTATGGCTACAACTCATCCGTTAATGCATGAATTATGAGGCGAAAAAAAAAGTATCACAAATACATTTTGCCTGCGTTTAAAAATAAGACTATGCGCCAAAACAGTAAGCAAAGGTAATATTTTATCAAACTGGTGTAAAAGAAGTCTCAAAACTGTTATTGCTTTTCACCAGAACAACTTCAACTTTATGACGCTACTGATCCGGTAATGGTAACTTGACTGTATATGGACATGCAGTTTATCAAACATCTCATCCTATTGAGATTGTAGTGATGTGTATGTCAAAGGTGTAATCTACAATGTTTAATCTCTGAACGAACCTAATTAAAATTATGCTATGTTTTTAAAAGTAAAATGCTTATTTACTACACAATATCAAATCAGTCATCTTTTTCACTTATACATTTTCTATTACTTTAAAAGTTGGTACATCAATATAATATAGGACTGGCAAATATGCAATTATAGAGATGTCATAAAGAAGCATCCTATTTATGAAGATTTGCCAAATTGCAGCTTTACATGTCTAGTAACTACCTGTCCGGTGTGGACAACATAATGCATTTAACGAATACAATTAGCCCATATTAAATAATTTAATTTTGTATACGTAAACCGCTTAAAGCGCAATCAAAGTTAACCGGATGTTGGCATAAGAAGTATTATGAATCGTTTTGATAAAAATGGGAATAGACCGAGTACATACACACATTAAATTTCAGAATCGTTCTTTTTTGCACTATATTTGATATTTAAACTTTAAGTTTTACAAACCTGTGCATACTTGGTGGTCCTCAAAATTGCTAATAGTAACTATGCAATTGTTGATACCTAGATACTAATAAACGGTTTTCTTAAGACGTTTTTGACATTCTATTATGAATATTACAAACGCGTATGCGATGTCGTTTTTAGTCGACTGAATCCTTATTCAGATGCACTGTTTAGCAGTAAAATGGTGGTTAGCACAGCAACACACAAGAAATAGTTTTTAATTACTTGTCCAGTTTATCAATAGATCATATATAAACACGAAAGCGCAATACATACATCATATTTTCATTTCTTTAAAATTGTAATGTACGCAAGCGCCCTTGTAACACGGTTTCGACACTTACGAAACGTGCTCGTAACGAAATCGATTCCAATATGACTGATGTATTGACCTTAGACGCATCATATTGCTGGTTTTGATTGTTGAGCAAGTAATACCATTTGAAATATGAACTAGAGAATAAGATTACATTCGTCGGAACCTGAACAGAGAATGAATAATGACAGTTAAGAGGATATTGTAGCAATTAGAGATCGAGTTGCTTTTTTTCTGGTCATTTATTGGAGAAATGTCTTTCGCGGTTTTCTTGAACGCGCACTATATCTCGAGATATCTAATGTGGCCTACTTCTGCACAATATCACCATATATTTTACATGAAAACGTTAAAATATGTTAAGACACTCTTAAGGTATTCCCAATTACATATCTTAAATATCGAATTGGTAACACATGTTTTGGAGACTATTTACCTAAAAAGTGTCTTTTATACTATACTATAGTTTTTGTTAAACGCAAGTTCGTTATCATATTTATTGGGTAGTCATTCCTATGAAAGCGTCCTGGTTTAAGGTGTAAATTAAAAAAACAACAAACAAGTAACAATAAACTCAAATACAAAATCTTGTCATTACGTAGAACCTCGTTTTACGACTTTTTATATTGTAATTATTAATTGGTATCTTGTTATAATGATTTAATATCTCGTCATAACGACGTTTATTTCATTATTACGTCTATTGTTTTATCTCTTAATTTTTGGAGCGTTCTTACATTTAGTATCTCGTTATTCAGACCTTCCGTTTAAAATCGTAAGTGAAAGATCCTATTCGTAATAAGTACAAGTATAAGTAGAAGTATTAACGAAATAGACCATATGTGTTTGCTTAAATGACTGGCATCAGTACTTTTTCCATATTGAAATCATTTCGTTGTACTGATGTGTTTCAATCGGTCGTTGAACCTTAATTGCATTTTTGCGTTTCTCAATCGTAATCTACATACGATCCGAACATTAATGTTATATTTGACGCCGTGCCTTTGTATCAGTATATTATTCTCCGGTTGTAGTGCTACATGTATGCGTTGTATGTTTTTATTTACACCTATACGATTTGTGTAGGATCAATGTAAACGTCGGCATGCAAAAATATAGTCTAAGTATTATTGCTTTTATTTGTTTAATCGACCGTCCTGTTTTTATAGTACATTAAGCTATGTGATGCATGTGTTATATTATGTATATGTTGTCAATAACGTACTTTGACTTGTTTTCTAAGTGATAATGGTAGGGCTAAGCGTAACAATTGTAATGTGTTTAACCTAATTATAGCGCAAATTGATTTTCATTATTCGTTTCATGGCAGGGAATATATTTTAAGTAACACTGAAAGATGAGTGATATATTGTATGTTCTATCCGCTATTCTTTAGAGAATAAGTCATTTTGTCAACAAAAGACCTGCGGTTTTAACAATAATTTCCTCCTGGTAATGATTCTGGAGTGTCTTGAGCTATATATTTAACTTTCATGTCACGTATATGTGTTTGGGTATGGTAAAGACAGACAGACATACACTGGTTGTAGCAGCAATCGTTGATACAATTTGTTGATGGGAATGTTGTAGGATTATGTGTTGATGATGACGTCATGTAAAATTCAAGAAGACAATTGTGACTATGGCAATGAAAATGATGAAGATAATCCCATGAAGCCTGTTCGTAGATATTGCGATAATTCTGACGGTATACCTGTTTTAAATAGATCGATTTCAATGTGTAGAAGAATATAAATGGATATGAATATAACGTATAAGTTATTATCGGACGGCATGTCCAATATTAAGTGCTCCTTCAATGGTCATGTATTTTATAATATTTGCAGATACATTCTACAAAGTGCAAGACAGAACAAGTAATTACAAAAACGTATACTAATCTTGAACTAAGTATATCATTCCTGACGTTCGATTGTTACACGTCTTAAAATATGTCGACAGTATCGTTACACCCACTATTGACTTACTAAAATATTACGTGTTAAACCGTGGTTTAGTCCGCCTACAGATTTTCTTCACACTCTTGTATGACAAGAGCTTCTTATTGAGTCAGATAAATAAGACCGCGCAGTCCACAATCTGTTGTGCATCTGCTCAAGAGAACCATAATGGGAAAATTGGCCATGACCGATAAATATATAGATTATTATATGGAAATTCACGCAATAATTAAGATGTACTAATCTTTGTTGATGAAGATCGTTATTATAGTGATATCTAGCTTTTTATGGTGTCGACGCCGATTCTTTTCTTTTTTCATCTGACATAATACATCATTACACAGTGCGTATGCTTGCATACTTTCCAATTAGCAGTAATAATAGTAATTCGTATGGTTATATCTATAAGAGGAAGTATGTATCGTTTGTTGACATAATTGAGACTACTTCGTACGAAGAATACTTCAATGTTTCAATCATAAATCACCGAGACTGCTTCAGCCTGTTGTATCGGAAATGAAACTATATTTTCCCGGATAAAAGATCAAAATTCGTTTTCAATCTATTGACAATTACTATCATTAGACACATTACAAGGTAAATAATTTGCCTAAAATAGTTTATTTAGAATACTTCGATGAAACTGCTTTTTATATTTTTAACAAGTTCAATTTGACTATACGCGTTTCAATGTACTCATTTGTTGTTACAAACACAATATTAAAGTGTATGTGCGTATTTGTAGTGTACGTGTCGTGTTAAATACCAATTGCCAAAAATTTTGCGTCGATCGGACTGAAACCAATATATTAAATCGAGATTAGCGCACACAATCCTTAGACATGTCTGGTTGACAATAAATGTTGATGATATTATCAGGCCGATATAGTTGTATTATATTCATCAGACAAAGGCAAGCAAAACTAGTATTTCTTTAATAAGTAGCTGTATTCAAGTGTTCATGTAATTTGTGTGTTTGTATAGCTTTATTTATTGATGAAAACGGAAAACCTTCTTTTCCAAATGTAAACTCATATATAAATATGGATTGTTATGCAGTTCCAAACTGCATTTTATGTTTTGAGTTCTCGGATACTGTTAAAATGTTATTGATATTGTTAGTATGGCCATCATTTAAAAAAGTAAAATAAATAAAGCATACAAACTTTAAAACATATGCATTATAATAATATTACAATCGACCATAATGCGTGGTCTGTAATGGCTGCAGAGATATGATAGAGCTTTGAGTTCAACAAATCATATCTCTGCGTGAAGATTGTGATTGTATGAAGCTCACGAACTAGACGAGTATTACTTTGTTTGCTTTCAATTACACTGCCCCTAATATTTCAACACACTTTTTTTGTAAATAATTTCGATATGAAGGGTATTTCTTTACGGATTAAAATTAAAGCAATACACATGTAAAAAAAAAACCTAAGTATTGTGCGTAGTCTCCACACATATGCTTTCCATTTATTTACAAATATAATGACCTCTTTGAGATGATTTATAGATTTAATTAGAAAAGTTTGCATCGTTTTCTAAAAATGTATAGTATGGTCTCTTTTAACTTTATGAAATGCATTTCACAATGTATGATACGTTTGTACGCATAAACAATCTTCTTTTGTTTTGAAGAACACGACTTAGGTAGTGGGGTATACAACGTGGTGATAACTCTCAGAAATTGTTTGAAACAAAATCAATAATACAATTGCGGCTTTGTCGACTTTAACTTCTCCATTTCCTGGTAATTGCTGGTGAGCAAATACTACATTTGAAAGATGAAATTCAAGATTCGGATTCTTCTTAATCTGAATGCGAATACATGATTGAAGAAGGCGTAGATTATCACAAATTCAATGAACGCTCAATTCCATTATTGAATAAGTTTGTTTATTGAATATTGATTCGAACACTACACCAGTTAATGGTGTGATATTATGAATTGCGAGCATACATTCGGAATTGGATAATTTCATTTTAAGTTCACTTGCATGCGCCACTAAAACATTTGAAATAATCAGACTTAATCACCATAACACACGAAACTACGCAAGGGAAACATTTTCATTCTTAAATGGTCTAAGGGAAAACCAGTGTCAGATAATGTAAGATAATTTCAATGAAGTGTATTGTTTTTTGTTGTTTTTTAAATACTTTGAAAAAACTGGTTTCAGAACATGTATCACATTATCACGTCAAAGTGTAATATCAATATATGAGTTGATTGTCTAATTCCACGGATACATAATATGTGACGTCGTATTGTATTCGAGCTATTCCCTACAGTTTACGATAAACGCTATTTTGCAATAGTTAAATTCATCCTGGAGATCTCATGAGAGGACCAGCTGTGTAACATATTTAACTGACGAGCGATACAATTTTGTTATTGCCGAATATTCCGTAATTATTAAAAAATGAATTTATATCCTTTTGAAGTCAAACGTTTATACTATACTATTCAATGCCACTTTGTCTCAGACCGAAATAAAACTCTCTTCTTTAATTTCTAATAACAGTTATGTAACGTTTTTCTATCAACGATATATTTCAAATGAACATTACAATGCTTTATATAACATGACTGTTATTGAGCGTTTTATACATAGGAACAATTATGCTCACATATCCACATTTAAACATTCCTAGTATCAAAATTCGTACAATTTTAATTCCCTCTTCTTACGACCGACACAAAAATTACATCATTCAGAAACGTCTTGATGTAAAGAACCGTAATAATATAGGTCTTGACCATTACTTAACATTAATTTACAAATAACGTGTATTTATTGTTTCGCGGTTGCATATTGGTAAAAGATTGTTGCCGTGGTATAGGCGAGAAAGTGTCTTCGCTAGCTCAAGGCATTTCTAGATGTCTTGATTTGCGACAGCTTCTTTACCAATTCGATCATTTGAAAACTTTTGTTCAACGAATTGTCCCGATCTGTTACGAATGAAATTAGAACAATTCTGTTCAAACTAAAAACGGTCGCCTGTTCTAGCGAGTTTTCATTTCATATTTCCGTAGTACTTTCGATGTTATAATCATAATAAATCAGAAAATATTTAAACTTTGCAGGCAACAGTTTCATTCAGCTTTTTTATGGTATGAATATTATTTGATTTTCCTTGCAGTAGTATTAATTGATGTTAAGAAAATAAGGAGACGTAATTTGCAATTTGATTGTGTATCTGAAGTATCAACACATAGTATAGCATATAAATGTCCATTTAATTAACCGCGTTAAACAATTTATAGTAAAAATACGAATGTACATAACATTATTTGGCAGAACAACTGTAGTTGAAAATAAGATAGAATTAAAAAAAACAAACATGCCCATGTTCTTACTGTAAGCAAATACAAAATTGTATTGTTAAGTAATAAGCATTAATATCACACAATTAAATGTATAAGTCACATTTATAAGGCTTTATACACGGTTTATAACGATTTCATTAACAAAGCAATATGCTTTAAACGGTAAATGTTTTGATAGAAGTTAGACACTACATATGCAAACAGACATACTAATTGAAGCGATGTTGCAAACATATACAGAGAAAACTATTTTTTTCTTTTCTAACCATCGAGCATTACCACATTTCTGTAAACAAGCACTTCATTATGTGTGAGTGTGTTTGATATTTGCAAAAAGTATACTGGTTGCGTTAATTAATTCAAGCGATGTTGCAAAAAAATATAAACAAAACAAAATTTGTTTTGTTGTTAACAAAACCACAACAACACAAACCTATGTGTTACCCTTTCCAAAACGTTTTTAACAATTATGAATCACTTCCATCGAGCATAATACTATTTCGGAAAAACAAGCACTTTATCATGTGTTTGTGTATTTGTCATTTTTGACGAAATAGTTGTTTTATTGTTTACACAACAAGTATATTGTTTGCGTCTAATGTCCAATCAGTGTCGCCAGTTCTAGCCTACGACCCTATATTTTCCATAGATGATTTTCTGAAATGCCTTTCTGAATGATGGATTGAAAATTGTGTACAAAATTGGATTGAGAGTGGAGTTAAAGTATCCAAGCCACAAACACAAACTGAATACCACTGCAGGAATATTACAACGCTCGCCACAAAATGGTGCTAGCACAGCAAGTACAAAAAATGGCAACCAGCATGCTATAAATGCACCGGTAATTATACCAAGCACTTTAGCGGCTTTGCGTTCACGCTTCATTTCGAGTTTATCCTTCCGGTTCCGGTCCGCTTCCCGGCGTTTCTTTTTCATCCGGAACAAATTCAGCTTGTGATTATTATTATCGTTTGTTTGGTTTCCATTAAAGTGCACTTTTCTATTACAATGTGTAACATGATCTGACACAGGCGAATGAGATCCGTTGAATTCAGTGTCGTGTAACTCTGTCACATGTGTGGTGCAGCTCATGCCATTGGGCTCGATGTGTCCATTTGACCGTGGTACATGTATGTTGTTAGGAACCGCCATGTACCCGCTATCATTCCGTTCATTTATATCAGTCACAATATTCCTGTCGAAGTATTGCATTTCCTCGTTTAAGGCTGTGGTCACTGCCATAGATCCATTACACATTGTGTTCCCCTCGTCGTCACTACACGAAGACGTTCGTGCATACGTCTTCATGTCGGCGTTAGTCACATGGCTTGGTACCGGTTTGCTTTTAACAAAGTTCTTCTTGCGTATACGCGTTCTAGCAACTACATAAATCTTGAAGTTCAAAAACACCATCATAACCACCGGGCAGTAAAATGCGCCTACGGTGGAAAACACAGTATACACTAGATTCTGGCTTATGACGCAAAATCCGTATATCTCAGGGTTATTTGAATCCTCTTTCCAGCCGAATATTGGCGGAATAGAAATTGCAAAAGCGACAAACCATACAACCGCAACCATTTTCAGAATTTTCTTCGCCGATCTACGACGTATATAGTCTATATTTGACACACCCCAGAATCGGTCCAGTGAGATAGCGACCAAGTGCAAAATGGAGGCAGTGCAACACAAGACGTCTATGGAAATCCAGAAATCACACACGGTACTGCCGAGGAACCAGTGAACACTTATTTCATTGATAAGGCTTAGAGGCATGACGCTTACCGCAACGAGGAGGTCGGTGACAGCCAGAGACAAGATCAGATAGTTAGAGACGCCTTGAAGACTCCGCTCCAGGATTATCGCAGCGATCACAAACACGTTGCCAATGATGGTTGCTAGGATCATCACGGCCAGAAACACGCAGATGATAACCATCACCGGGAAATCAAATTTCGGGATGTGCTGGAAATCGCCCTGGGCGGGAAATGATTCATTTTGAACTGAACTGTTTTGGTGAGTGTCGTTTGTCATATCTCCACCGAACGCATTATTCTCAATTGCGCTATACAGACTGTACATTGATACATTGAGTGTAGACATCGTTGTTGCGTGACTGCTGTTGTCCATATCCATAGCGAATCTTCACCCTTCCGCGTTCCAGACACTCGAATTGTTCATGTTGTAATGTGTTATTCAAAACTACGTTGACGCTAGATATGATTTGTTAAATGTGTCGGATGAAGCCATGTTATCGAGTTAGGGTTTCCTGTTTTCTGAAACGAGAACATTGAAACAATAGTGAATACGTGAACACAAACGTATGGGCGCACTGTAAGATAAATATTGAACACACCTTGTCTCCATTTATATGTTAGATTATTTAACGTAATTAGTTTCTTAATGGTTCAATAAACCACTTAATTATTATAGTTTTACAATGTATATATATTAGTAATATTATCCGTTTGTTTGAACACATAATGTTATGTAAATTATAAACATCACTGAAAAATATCCGACAAACACATTAACAGTTAAATGTTAGCTAGCAAATGGAGGAAGTATTAAATATGCATTTTCATATTAACAATACTATCAATCATCGTTAAGTATAGCGACTCTTATTTCATGCATGGATAACTTTGCTAACAGTTGAATGTAAGTAAATGTAAAGTGATACACGATGTTTTAAACCGTGTTAACATTTTATGTAATTTGTCCGTATAACTCATAATCAACACATGCTTAGTGCGTGTTTTAAAATTGAACGACGTATTTACTTCATGGTAATTATCTACACATGTACGCGTAATTTGGTGATAATGCGACACATGGTTCGTTTTATTTCATTTTACGAACATTTTGTATCAATGTGCGTATGAAGTATTTAAAGATGCATCTTTTTTTTTCAAAATAATAATGTAACCGTGGAGTCTAAACTCTAAATAGTATCCTTTTATATTTATGTCATATCCATTTATAATTAAAATATTATACCTAGTACACGATTGACTTAGTCCATAACCTTCCTATAATAATGTTTTTAATTTGTACCTTCATTTAATTCTCCACCGACCTATCACATATCCTGATGTAAACTAGATTAATCTGCACAATACATTTCAAAAGGAAGACAGTAAAGCACATTATTGAACAGTTTCCGATGCGATAACCTGATATGAACTGGTCGCCGCTAAGCATCGGATACCACTAACACATAATGCCACCTATTGTTCTTGTCCAATAATTTAAACCCCGGTATTGACAATAGATGAGACTGCGTCAAGCGATACCCTGTCGCTGGCATTTCATGCTGTAACGTCAACACCATACGCCAGCCGTATCGAGGTTATTTGAAAATCCATTAATGCTCTTACCGCGTGCAAGGCCTGTTCGTAAGATGTAACCAGAGGTTACTAGTTATCTAACATAAAAAATGTACATTTAACACTCCATATTAGTAACCAAATGTATGCGTCGGGTATAGATATAAGGTAAATGTCACGAGGAATTAATTACCCAAATTGTGTAAAAAATAACATCGAAGGGATTTAGTTTCGTTATTATTCCAAACTTAGGGATGCGATGAAATGGTGCGTTCGTGTATACCAACGAACACAGTACAAAAATGTATATGTTAAGAGTTCGAAAATACATCACAAAAAAGTATGGCTTCATATTTAACAAGGCAGAGACGGATAAATTAAAACTAATTAATGACTTAATAATACACAACTAAGTGACGTTATAGGGTTTATACCGTGGCACGAAATTAATGAATGTGTATGGTGAATTTTAAGAGCATAAGAATCTCTTATCAGATGATAATTACATATGATTTCAGACCCTAAGTCGCATGTATTACCACGCATTCATGCCCCAATTATCATATATTTCGATGCACCCGAAACAACATTCGCACTCGTTGCCATGCATTATGTACCCGATTCTCATTCATTGCCATGTATTCTCATCCCAATTCGCATATTTGTTTTATGCCAAATACATATCTTATGTTAAAAGGTATCATATGTTATTTGATAAATTCGTACATCAAGCTAACCAGCCGAGAGTATAGTTAGATACTGGGTCAGTCCCCTTGTCACTAACTAGTATCTCACGATGAGCGGATATTATTGCATAACATGTCTGTTATAAAACGCACAGTTCGTGTTTAGTTTCATGTACAGCTGACAGCAATGAACTATTTCATTTGTTCGTGAACAACTGTCTAGGCGTTACAGTATAAAAGGAAGCACATGTATGCATATGACAGTTCAGAATGAGAGCAGTTCAGATTCAAAGAGTTCATAATTAAGTCTTCATATCGTTTGCTATTGCGAACTCAAAAACAATTATAAAATGATAACGTTTTCATCCGATTTAAATATGTTTATTGGCTTATCAAAAAATGTTTTTGGATTTTTTTAAATTTAAAAAACGACACTGGGGAATGAGTTCTATTAGACCAATAGTATTGCACTACCTCGGCTTGTGTATTATTCGAAAATCAACTGTTATTAGAGTTGCAACAATTGCAAAATACCACGATTACATTCGATTTCTAGTACATGGGAAAATGATATTTATCGATGCATAATAAATAAGTGCTCCCTTAACAACTCCAAAATCCCGCTTTCAGATCATCTCGTGTTTAAGACCACCCCGCTAAATCGACCATTTTATAAAGTCAATAGTGGTCTATATAGCGAGTTTGTGCTGTACTGGTTTTGCGTACAAACAAATCATGGGTTGCCATGTAAAAATAGAGACATTCATGTAGTAACAAGCCGTTTCTTCTGAATAATGGGGTATTGGATACCATGGGATATTCCTTGTTTTGATCTCATAACTATATGATGGCATACATCAAAGTTGTTGGCCTTGTGATTATCAATCTAAATACGTCCTTATGAACCACCTGACCATTGAATTGTGACCATTAGTGAACCTTGGGGAATACTTTGTACAGGAAAATATTTGATGCTTTGTACAAAAGGTCAAAGCTCTGGATTTGGTGGTATTATATAAACAAAATAAGTTGATTACTAAATAAGTCTATATACATAATGTGAGACTTTATACGATTTGACTTCATGAGTCTGATTTGAAAATCATTGTATATTCTATAAAAAGCCGACTACATTATAACACAACAGTGAATTGTGTTCAGCGCAGATTAAGCAAATGAGCGAATATTTTCCGGCAAATGTGTTGTATTAAATAACATTAGATCATAATGGCTAAGTATTTATAACGACCAATAAAGCGATTTCATCATTATACCATCGAATTAAAATAATATCGTAATGTATTCGTATCTACGTCTTTGAAGTCTTCGAATATCAAATGCAACCAATTACTCAACAGGGTGTCCCCGTTGTGTCGTAATGTTCCCTGTCTATTGAAGTGAAGCATTTAGTGTGTTCTGTTGAAATTGTATTACCAACGATCATTGAGGATGGCCAATGAAGCATACGTTGAAAGTGACAAGTATGTGCTTTTTACTTGCTAGTCCATCATATACATTTACACACAAATATTGTATTCTGGCAGTTTATTGAGCACAACTCGGTAATTATCATTGCGAGTCACGGAGCGTTTGTATTATCAAGATATATAAATATATGGTTCATGTTTCTTCTTCATGTTACGTGTAATGACAGCTTAGCTGGTAATTCTATTTAAATATGAACTCAAATATTAGGAGCGTCATAATTTGTATAATAATTATAAAGTACCTTAAGCGCATGGACAGAGAATGCAGCATGGATTGCCTTTGTCGTGTTTTGTGCATTGCAAAAGTACTAATTCCCGATATGACACTATAAGAAATAGTATTGTTGGTCCACTAAATTAAGAATGTGCACATACATGATGAATACAAAGTTCCTCTGGTGTAGAAACATTATTTAAATTAATGTATGGAACCACCAATATTATACAAGGTTATCCTAGATTATGTTTATTTAAATGAAATAGAACAGCCACAATGATTCAATTGATATAAACTTACATTTGCTAGTAGTTAAAATAAACGTGTTGTATTCCGCTGACAGACACACAACTTCAAATCTGATATTCGGCTGCAGCATTCTCTAGAATATTTCAGAAACTATTAACAATTCATGTTCTTAGAAATTGATTATGATTATCAAGCCATGTTGCTGAACCGATCAGTTTTGTCTAATGTTAAAAAATGTTTAAGGTCAACAATAACCTAAAATTAATCTTTCAAGAGCGGTTGATTTGTTGTAGGGTTCACATGTGTGCGTTCTTTCTTCTATGACATACACTTTAATAGTTTCAATAATAGTTTAGGAACGCTCAATTACATTTTTTGTAACGATGGTTTTCTAAACGTATTTCATTTATCAGAACGTGCATAAAAAACGAGGTTACATAACCCGATTAAAAAAAAAAAAATGCACTCATCTTAAAAGTTGTCAGTGGTGACACGATGCTGATATTCTAAAAGCATTCACCGACAGTGACTACATTTTACATCATGCACGATATTCAACCCATAAAACAATAATTAGCGCCAACATAAACATTATAAATGCAAATGGTAATTCTACTCAATGGACGTGTCTTAAAAAACGCCTCTCTACCTAGAAGCCATTTAAATTGGTCCCATTAGACTCGTCTTAGACGAATGGGATTATACACATGCCACCACCAAGCCAACCATCCATACATAATTAATTCATAATTTTAGAGCATTCATGCTAATTTAATATGGATAACCTAAATTACAGTATATTAAAAAAATACCATCAGGTGAATCTCCAAAGGGAGCGCCAAGAGTCCACAGTGAGTACGTGTTTTGATATAAAATATCACCGTAGCCAAGTCATTTTAAAACCAGTACCTTCAGCGCGATACACCAACTTGCTTTCATCCGATCAGACTACTGTATGTCATGTGATATTGTACGCATTCTACATACACGCTATAGTGTAATTTCAATTATCGCCCGGAGGATTCCGTGCAAATGTAAACTTAATCGGTAATTAACCAGATAAGGAGTGCTGTAGCCAGATATGTCAAGGATAAAACTGGTATGCCGCAATTTCCTTGGCTGGAAACTGGTAATCACCTTCGTACTATTACACACTCATACCAAGTGCAATTAGTTGACAGACGGACAAACTCTTCCACATTAAGACCATTTGCCTAGGTTGAGTTCAGTTGCGGACAATCAGGTTATCTACATGCATATCGTATATAATCGCGTAAGGTCAATCCAATAATGAGTTAATGATCCAATTAGACGAGACGATCAGCCAATGATATTATTCAATGATGCCTGATTACAAACCCCCCACTTATGAATAACATAACGTGATGTTACTATACTGATGAATTTCATAACGGAGTGTGACTGTGCTGATGAATTACACAATGTGTTTGTGTTGTGACTGTATTGATAAATAACACAACGTGCTGTGACTCTACTGATGGTTTGCACAACTTGTTGTGACTCAACTTATGAATTACATAACGGTTTGTTACTGTACTGATGAATTACAAAACGGGTTGTTACTTTGATGATGAATTACAAAACGTGTTGTGACTGTACTGATGGATTGCATGACATTTTTGACTATTTCCTATTGATATTATCGGTAAGAATTAAAAATAAAATCCAAGAATGTCGATGGTATTGGTTTAAAATGCACTTCATATAATCCAAAACATAATGTACTATTATTAAAAGAAAAAAAAATCAGTTCTAATAGCGTAACTTGCAGTCTAGTTTAATTACAGAACATCGTAAAATATATGTGATTGTACCATTTGAATGAGTAAGGACCGTTACATTCAATGAGTATTGTAAATGTATAAAGATGCAAATGATTTCGAACATACATATGCATAACCTGCTTACGGAAAGCATATACTTCATTCAACCGTTACATAATGTTGTAAATAAGACACGAAAAAGAAGTTATAATTCTGAGTACAGTAACGTAAACTACTTCTACTGCTAATAGGGCTATTAATACTACTTCTGCTTCTACTACTACTACTACTTCACATAATAATAACCTATATAATAGATAAAATTATACTTATATTATAAAAATAAATAATAATAATAATATCAATACAACAATAACTATTAAATACTAAAAATAACATATATATAATGCTTATCATTATACTTATACTGTGTATACTTCTTATTATTCTAGTATAACGGTACTTAATTAGTATAAGTTCACCAAGTCACCAATTCAAAATTAAAGCGTTCATAGCAAGACTTATGTACAGCATTATACGTATGATGTAGTCATGTCGTAAATTCTGACCTTACTGTACATACCTACGTGTAAATATCAAATATTCCATAAAGCAGCAACGAAATTGAGATTTTTAACAAGACGTGTCTTCGAAAATCTTGACAAAACTATTATATGTTTGTCCGTCCTTTTTTATTAAATAAAATCCTTATACTCATGTCACCATAAACTATTAGTATTATGAGGTGGCGCACAATGCAAACAAGTACTATATAATTATATATTACATCTCACAATGCCCATATGTGCGTAACCATTGGGTACGCCTGTGACATTTTCTCGAAGAATGTAAATATTTCAGACCGTTTGTCAGTTTGATTTTATAAGGTTTTTCTCCAGCAATTACAGCTGAAGTTTCAGTGTGTTTATATCTGCTACTGTCGGGGACGACATGACACACATTAACGACGTTACAATGCATTCTTAGAAAGAAGGTCATATACACATTAAAGTGTTTAAATAAGACAAGTGCGTCTCAAGGTAATGTCAACGTCGTAATGCTAAAGTCATCATGCGTGCAGTATTATAAAGCGAATGAAATAATTGTGTGTGGTTATATTAATATTTAATTTGACTGCCGTATATGTCATGCTTTTTTTACTGACTACTGAATAACCTTGCAAAAAAGTTTTTTTATAATTTTCAATTTTCGTCGGTGTTTTCACAAAACGACTAAACATTGACGCATGACCGAACTACACTTTTTTGCAAATATGAATATAGTCCGAGTTATTTTAATCAAAAACAATATTTGATTTTCTTACATCATGTTGTATTTAATTTCCAGTTGGCTGTTGAAATACACCATTTAAATTGAATAACTATGTGCTCAAAGGACACTTAGATCTTATAGAAATTGAATCAAATCGGCAGCATATAATTATTTCACTTGAAATACTCGCCGTTTGTTTAGATAAAATGGCAATGTCATGAACCATGCAATTAATTAACAAACTATCTTAAAATATCGCCACAGAAGAAAGTGTAGATGCATTACAAGTTTATCTGTATCACTGTAACAATAACGAAATCATGATTTAATGAAAGTGTGCTGTATGCAGTCTTTGTGTTTATATCTTTTGTTTTCGTTCTTGTAAGTATGGTTGACTACTCGAATAATAAAATAAACAAAACTCATTTATTGACCATGACTGATTGCTTTTTGCATTTTAGCAGAAATATTGTTATTACAACATTTTCTCATCCGACTAAAGCAAACACAGCAACATCAAACGTTTGTATAAAAACGGATAATGTTACACTTTATCGAATACACGTGTATAGGCAGCTAAGACAAACCTACACTTTCTTGGTCTATATGATGTATGTGAAGCCTGTTAGTATAAGTACATTTAGATTACATACATATTTATTGAGTTCAGCACATTCCATTTGTAAATTTATCCGGCCTGCGGGGAAGTGAACACCAATAAAAGCAGATTGATAACCGAAACAAAGCAACTGTAAAAAACTAAGCTGGTATGGGACATTCAGTTTGGGCAAAAAAAACGGCTTAACTCGGAATGCATTTAAAGAAAATATATGTGCTGCTGTAAAGTTGAAGATAATACATTGATAAACTAGCTTTCCAAAGAATGATTTTTTTCAATAACTGTTTTAAAAATTATAAGAAAAAATAAAACTTTGGTTGTTTCTTTACAAAGTGACTTAATAACCGAACCAATATATTTGACGACACATTTTAAACACACAAGTATAGATAATAACTGATTAACAAAGCATGAAGTTTTTTTTTAATAAAATGCGACACATGAACATTGTAAAAAACGTCAAGCAGTAACGGCAACACAAATAGCTAAAAAGCTTATATCAGACTTTGAACATAACCTAAATGACAGCGAATTCAATATGTTTCGTTTGGTTTGGTACATGTCGTAGCAATATCTTAATTGTGCCTATGTATCTATAATGTTTTTAATGATCATATCTAGGCAAGATGTATTATTGAGATGTCATTTAACCTATAAACGCAAAAAGTTTGAATTGATCGTTTCAAACAGCTGTTACATTTTAAAGCATGTTAAATTATAATCCTGTGATAGATATCCATATGGTTACTTGCCTTAAATAAATGATACCATATTAAAGTCATTTAAAAACAATATCTCTACTAAAGAACTATTTTTTACGTATATGAGCGGATGTAATAGTATATATCTTCCCACTCAAGAGAAAACAAACAACAACAAACATATGTATAAAAAACAAATATAAGGGCTGATTTGAACAATCGTTAAATAGAATGTTGGCAAACGAACATAAATATCAAAGATGTTGGCCTTGTGGTTATCAATATACATAAGTCTTTATAAAGCATCTGATTCTTTGTTTGTGACTACTAGTGACTATAGGGGAAAAGTTTGAATTAACGTTGTACAGGACATCAATACAATGCTATATAACACGTATACACACGCAAGGTTATGTGGTTTGAGATACATAAGTCTATATAAATAATGAGAAGCGTGACAAGATTTGATTGCAGGAGCCTGATTTGAACAACATGTTTAACATTATAAAAGTATATGTATGTATGATATACATTTATTGATAAAAAAACAATACAAATGCACATTTTCATTCATAAAAGAACATGAGTTAGGGTAGTGGGGTATACAACGTGGTGACTCATAAATTGCTCGAAAAGCAATCAATAAAATAATTACGGCTGTGTTGACTTGAACCTCTTACTTTTCCGGGAAATGGCTGTTGTGCACATATTAAATTTGAAATGCGAAATCTAATATTCGGATCCTCATAATCTGAATGGGAATAAATGAGTGACGTAGGAGTACAGTTTATCAAATTCGATGAACGCACAATTCCATTATTAAATAATTTGATTTTGTTACTGAAAAAGTAGTATTCAAACATCACGTCAGATAGAGGTGAGCTATAATGAAGAGCGAACCTATATTCGGAATATGAAAATTATTTTAATTTCATGTTCGTGTTCGCCAATAACACATTTGATAGTCAGAAATAATCTAAACAACACACGATATTACGCGAAAAAAAATCAATTGCTTTGTTGAATGGTCTGGGGAAAAACAGTTTAAGATAATGTATGTTTAGTTTAAAGTATTGAATGTGTCTTTTACTAAACCCTTCAAAAACTGGATCCAGAACATGTATCCCATTGTCAAATTAAATTATAAATCCATAAACTATATTAGTTGACTACTAACATTAATTATTAATGTTTTTCGTCGTATATTATGCCAGGTATCCCCAACAGTATTCGATAAAACACTATATTGAAATATTTTAATGCACCAGGGGGATATTATAAAAAAGACCAGCTGTATGAAATATTTAACTAACGGTCGATTACATTTGTCCTTTGTCAAATATTCCGTAATAATTTAAAATTGAGTATTTTTCCTTTTAAATTCGAACGTTTACTACTACAATTATCAATTCCACCGTGTTTCAGAATGAAATCAAATCCATTTCTATAGTTTCTAATAACGTTTTTGTAACGTTCTTATGTCTCCGATATATTTTAATGGAAAAATCCAATTCTTGTAAGACGACATCACTGCTTTTGAGTTTTGTTTACATGGGATAAGTTATGCTTGCCTATCCGCTAATAAACACTTTCATTGCGTCACCGCACCGTATAATTTCGATTCCCTCAGCTTACGAAACAATAATTATATCATTCGGAAACGTCCTGATGTAACGAACCTTAATAACATACTAACTGTCTTGACCATTACTTAAACCTTAATTAACACACTAACTGTTTATTGCTTAGCAGCTGGATAGTGATACTGCATGTTCTGCCGTGGTACAGACCAGAAATTCCCTCCGCTAGCCCGATGCTTTTTAGAGGTCTAGTTGTGCGACAGCTTCTTTGCCAATCTGATAATGTGAAACCTTGTCGACGTCTTAATGTCAATATATAAAGAAATACACAATGAGCATATAAACGGAGTGCTACCTAAGTAAATCAGCATATACATCAGATGTTAATCACGCAGCGCTTGTATTGTATTTTTCCATTATTAATATCGTGTTTGCTTCTAAACATTATTTTATCAACTTTATTATAACATTTTGTTTTAATTTTAATGTACCTAAGTAACTTTCATAAGAATAAATTCGTCATTGTAAGGTTTGATGTTATGTTATTTGGATGGTGAAGATAAACTTTCACTAATATAGTCATTTATACAATGTATCAACTGTAACAAACTGAAAAAATGAACAAATCGGAAAATATTTAGCAAAAACCCTCATATACATTTAAAGTAGTATAATTATAGCATTACATTTGTTGTATTTGGGTTAACAAACGAAGTGTAACGCATATAATTTCAGTGACTGCTTTATTATAATAGAACGAACGAAGCAATCAATTACTAACAACTAACTAACACTGATCAGAGGTCAACATGCAGCTATATAGAACATGAGACGGAGTGTTTCGACGCTTCATTTACAAATAGGCATGGCGTAGGGGCATTATCTAAATACACAACAACATTATTAATATTGTTGGGCATAAATAAAACGCCTGCGTGAAAAGAATACTCAAATCTTCGAAGGATAAATGAACGAGGCAGCATGAGCCTGTTTTATTGGAAATGAAACTCTAATTTGCGGCCAAAGTGTCATAATTACAAGTCTGAAAACTATTGACAATTTCTATCAACCGATATATTACTAGGTAAATACTTTACAAGGAAGAGTTTGTTAATTATGAACAAAAGAAATGGCTATATAATCAGTTGAATTATTTTAATGTAACTAATTGCTTTTTAAAGTTACGTATCTGTTATTACACATAATTATCAAACTGCGAGTTATGCGCGTATGTTGAATACGAGTCGTGGCAAATCTTTGCGATGGCACAGAACACAATTACAGCACACAATTCTTTGATATGTCTGGTTCGATTTCGAAGAAAAAAATCATGCTTATATGGTTATATTTAATGCAACAGACAAATACAAGAAAAACTATGATTTTCTTGAAAACGTAGATATTTTCAAGTGTTGACAATGACAAATCTTCTTTTTCAAATATTAAACTCATTGTAAACTAGATTGCTATGCAGCTCCCAACTGCGCTTTATGAAGTCAATTGATAATGTTGTTCACGTATAATTTTTCTCCTCGTAAGTGTGGCTTGTATTGAATATTTTGTTTATATTTAACTCGAAATATGCTCTATTATGTAAACAAGCGCATTAATGTTTGACCAGATTTGATATTGATTTTCTTCTGTGCTTCGATATGCTTTAAAAAAACGATGATACGATCGCTGCTTTGTTTATTGTTATCTCTCCATGTTCCTGATACTAGCTGTTGTGCATATAATATCATTTAAACAAAGAACTTCACGATTCGAGACCTTTTAATATGAATGGTTATAAATGATTGAATATCATTAAGTCACGCAATGCACAATGCCATTATTAAATAATCAGGGTTTGTTACTCGAATAGTATTATTAAAACACCACGTCAGTTGTTCTACAAATCGATTATATATGTCTTTTGGCAAATATTCCTTCATGATATATATTTAAATTGCTATACTCTATACTGTTGAAGTCAAACGTTTACTACTACATTATGCATTCCACCATTTTTTTCAGGCCGAAATAACATACTTTTTCAAATATCATAATAACTTTAATGTAACGTTATTATGTCAGCGAAAAATGTCAATAGAAAATACAAATTCTTGATTGACGACATCAATGCTATTGAGCGTGTATACATAGGATAAGTAATGCTCAAATATACACAGATTAATAATCCAGCGTATCACGGAACAGTATAATTTTAATTCCCTCTTCTTACGACACAATAATTATATCATTCGGAAACGTCATTATATTATAAGCCTTAATATTATACGTCTTGAACATAACCTTAACTGTAATTAACATACTAACTATATTTATTGCTTTACATCTGGATATTTATCCTACATTCTCTTCCGGGGTACAGACGAGAAATTGTCTTCGCTAGCCCAAGGCTTTCCGAAAAATCTTGCTTTGCGACCAATTCTTTACCAATCAGATCAGTTGAGACCTTGTGGCAAAACAATTGTCGTGATCTCCTAGACATCAAAAGTAGGAAAGAATTATTGCCGATTGAGCACGTTCGCCTCTTGTATCGAATATTACTACTTCATACTACTTCAAATGTAATATTATGTGATATTGAGGGTAACTGTGGTACTACAGTCTATTTCAATACAACTACATTCGTCGTAGCTGTTTCAGACCTCCTCATATACTCATATTTAAGACGTAGTAGTACTTTACAAAAACATACTTCGATTGTTCAGTTACTAGTCGTGTTATTATACATAGGAGTAGCATTCGTATCACTAGACATTAGCCCAGCCCACAATGAACTAAAGCTTCTAATATGATGTTTCGAATAAACCTTATGGCACAATTATAAGGAAAACAAGGGTTTTGTAAATACTATTGGTAGTATAAGTAGTAGTATAAATGGTAGTAGTAGTAGTAGTAGTAGTAGTAGTAGTAGTAGTATAGAAGTAGTTGTAGCAGTAGTAGTAGAAGTATTAGTAGTAGTAGTAGTAGAAGTAGTAGTAGTAGTAGTAGTAGTAGTAGTAGTAGTAGTAGTAGTAGTAGTAGTAGTGGTAGTAGTAGTAGTAGTAGTAGTAGTAGTAGTAGTAGTAGTAGTAGTAGTAGTAGTAGTAGTAGTAGTAGTAGTAGTAGTAGTAGTAGTAGTAGTAGTAGTAGAAGTAGTAGTAGTAG
>VMBQ01000041.1:156314-247835 GCA_007657795.1 Dreissena rostriformis
TTTTTTTTTTTTTTTTTTTTTTTTTTGACGTAGTACTTATAGTTTAACTTTTAGATTTGTATTGTGTCAATAATTGTCTTATAGCTATACACATAGGGTAGTTTTATAGTGTCTTGTTGATCTTTCTAATCTAGGGTTACTGTGCATGTTTTTAAGTACGTAGTACTTATAGTATAAGTATATTAGAGTAGTTTTATAGTATAATTGAGTAGCTTTCATCGATTTCTTTTGCAACTGTGTTGCAAAATGTATTCGTATCTGCGATACGTCAAATGTTCTTATGTTAAGCGCCTTTGAACGTGCACTCTTGTATGAAAAGGGCGCTATATAAATCCGGTATAATAATAATAATACTAATAATAGTAGTAGCTTATACACACACCAGAGTAGTAATATATACATATTCACATATGCAATTATATATTTTTAATTCTTACATTGTAGTAAAATCAATACTTTCACACATTGTCTTAAAAATAACGGTTCGGATTGAGTGGACAAAAACAAAGATTGAATGTCAGACATCCGTGCGATGAAGACTTAAATAGCGAAGGCATTTAACTTGGCATCCTGCGAAGGCTTCATTGGATATGACTCCTAACTTCCTCAAAATGGATTCGCTATAGTCACCAAAACTTGCAAATAAGTGACAGTTAAGATATCACAAAAGAAGTTCTTAAAACACGGCAATATTAAGTAAACCCATCCATTGACCTTGAGGCAAATACAATCATTTTAAATACCTTATTGTGTGTTTGACTTGCATACGTATGGGTGCTTGTATACATTTGTTTTAATGCAATCACATACCCTGTAAAATATTAATAATCAGACACATAATGTGGAACACTCTCTGACCTATTTTATCGGTAACAATCACGTTTGTATTTGCTGTTCCTAAATATTAATACTATCGCTGTCTCTTTATTTGTATGCGTGTGTTTTCTCCTTTGTGGGCATTCCGAAAAATAAGGAAAAACTTGTCCATGGCAGGCTCATATATAAAATGAGTCACGAATGACATGTTCGTTGCAAAACCATTTATCTTAACCCCATTTATGAAACAAGATTAATTCAAGTAATTCCTTCGCAATTTTTTCTTACTATTTTGACGATACAAATAAACAATAGGATTGTACCAAAGTTTTCTGTAAACTTAAAAGGTGTATTCAGCTCCGTATCTCATATATGCGTCTCAATTATTGCTAGCACAATAAAAGGATCTCATAATGAGGTTTAAACATGTGTTTTAAAGATTTTATATTCAATTTACATGTCGAACGTTTTGTCGATGGACGAACCATATTTTTTATGTTAATAAGTAATTTGTCTCATTAATTGTTTAGTTCATTCTTACCGAGAAACAACGAAATTTAGTATAAATACTGTGATTTATTTAGATCATGAATGGTAATTTTATATGTTCGCTCCACATTGCACTGAAAAGGATATATATTTAACCTCAAATGTTCACCGATATCCATTTGTAAATTAGTCCAGGATGATGGGGACATATAACATGTCAAAATAAGACCGATTGCCACAATAACAAATACAGCTGCCAAAGTAAGAGGTGATTGAAACGATATAGTGTTGCAAGAAATGTAATCGTTTATTATTATTGTGTTGGTTGCGAAAATGGTTAAGAGTTATACTCACAATTATTGAAAATGTATCATTTGTAAACTTGTTATCCTGAATTGTATGAAATATAAAAATATTAATTCTAACATCTTAAATATAGTTTGAGATTACATCTTCTAGAATCGATTAACACGAATATGCCATGGTAACGATAACATGTTTTCGTCAAGGTATCCAGAACGTTTCAGTACAATTTTCATCAATTAAGTTGCTTGCATGGAATTGATTATTACTGGAATGCCAAGACCAGTTAAGCAATAACTGACATTCTCATTTACGGAGGCCACCCAGAACTTATAGATCAGCCAGAAACGATCATGCAGTCGGTAAAGTTTTGCTGAATTTGTGTTCCAAGGACAGTTTTAATGTTGGTGGTCAAGATGCTGTTATTAATGGGAAAATACAAGTTGCTACTTGCTTAACAATCAGTTATTTACAAGTACACATATTACAAAAATGAAAACCAGTAGAGAAAGCAGAACATGCCACGATACGTTTACGTTCACAACAACAGCCCTGTCCATCGATAAGCAATCGTAACTATCGTTGAATTAAATGATCGCATACTTTAAGTTTGTATGACGGTTTTCGTAAATTTGTCTGATCATTCATAAAACTGTTAAAGCAACTGTTCGAGACGGTCAAGTATTTAAGACAATATGAGCTGACTGATTTGAATAGATTTCCTCATAATATGTTTCGAAATGTAGAAGTGATTCATATTGTTGACAATACAAGATGGAGGACTTTCATAATAGAATGTTTAAAGTTCGAGTAAGGATATTTATTTATGATGGTCTTTTCCTTAGTAATGCAATAGATATTTCAATATATCATAATTAAGGAGTACACATGCTAGTTTTCCGTCAGATAAATATAAGAATCGCAGTATAGCGTATATTTTTGGTTTGACATTGATGAATCTAGAGATAAACCTGGAAGAGTTGATATTTCTCACAACAGTTTGATTTTCTCAGCTGACCAGAACTGATCAGTATTCGTCAGATACATTCTAAAGCTTAACTCTCCCATACTGATTTTCGCAAAATTTGTGCCGAAAAATGCAAAAAGCATAACACATACGAAACCTTATCATGTACATAACGGAATCTTCAAGACTTTTATTAACCTGTGGCGTATGCACGCTTGGGGTCACCTGAGCGCCAATTTCACGTGATTTCCACTTCCGCGCTTTGCAAAACAAAGAAGAACTACTCAATAACACGGTTTCTCCATGGCAAATGACGTTGTAAATAATGATGCAAAGGTCACGTGGTTTGACCTGTGACCCGCACGTGTTTAAATTAAGATCATTTCTGTCCATGGACAGAAATCAAAAAGCCCTATCTTTGTACTGAATTCGGGCATTTCTTGACCGATTTTGACCATTTTTTTTGCACATCCGACATAATACCATAACTTTTTTGCGACACATAACACAAATTGAAACATATACCAACACCAACTCGGCCGGCTTTAATAATGACGAATCTGCTCAGATCTGTTTAAGCCCTAAGTGCTCCATATTAAACGCTCTCATATGGAAATAGTTTTCAAACGAGTCAAACAATGAGATCGGAACCAAAACCGAAAGAATATCGGGACAAAAGTGTTTGTGAAAACCAAAATTTTCATTTTTTTAACAATCTTGTTTCTTTAAAATGTGTGGATATATTTAGAGAACCACCTGCATTGGTTGCATTACAGCGTTATTTTTGACACAAACACGCAACCCGTTAACAGCATGATTAATCTTCTCTCGTGTAACTGATCATTGTCTGGAAACATATACGTTATCGATACATTATCACTTAAGATACAGTTTCAAGAAACAAATGTTCACACGGGAATTTAAAGAATACTAATGCCGTGATCACTAGATTAAACTTCGCATGAATGCCCAGTCATCATCTTTTGCCAAACAAGTTTCCTCTGATTTAAGTATTCATTTGAATCCGAAAAGGTATTCGGGTATGATTACATTTTACCATTATTGTGCTCTACAATTATATTCACATCCATTTTCGCGGTTTAAACACCTCTAACTTCCGCCATTGTTAATAGTCAGAAAGCACATGCACCTGATTTATTAAATTAATACATAAATGTTCACAAGCTCCGATACATAATTGTAAGACAAGTTGATATAATTAAGAAAGTCTGTTAAAATCGACCTACGTCTGTTAATAAGCTTCAAATGTATATGAGGAAAAACGAATGACGTGATGCAAATATAACTGTAACTAAGCGAACATATTTATTGTGGGTGCTTCTGCATCCAACAGAAACCATTATTGACACTTAAAAGTTATTTCAATTCAAATTTAACTAATATCTTTGCAATAAATACATAACACACCGGCGAACAAAAAGGTCAACAAACAAGCAAGAAAAAAGCAACGTCGACAAATGCGCAAAACCTTGTTTACCAACAAAGCCTGTCCAATCAACGTATACTAGTAAGATGAATTAATTATAAACCAATACTATTGAAAACATGCATATGATGCAAATCTGGTGACAGGCGTTTGTTTATAAATAAAAGTGTGAAGATTGTACTGTATAGTAAGTGTCTTACTATTTTCATACGTAATCTCTCTTTCTTTATCACCATCTCAATTACGTATGTTTGTTTTACAGCAGCTAGTGATTGCTGTATACCTGAAAACAAAAATCAAAATGCGTAAGTGGTGTGAATCGTTTCAAAAGGGAACACCTACAATGTACATTACGCAGTTCATTACTATTCTAATATAATAACCTCGAACAGTGATATTTTGAATTATATTACATATGTAAATGTGCACCTTTCGAAGATAGCTATCAGCATCATCAACTCGTATCAATATAACAATAAAGAAATCATGCGGCGTATGCAAAAAGTTTAAATTTGTGAGACGACTGTGTTGTATTTAAAAGATAACCAAAATAACTTGCAATGTTAACGTCTTATTCTGATAATTGTTATACACACATCTCGTCAAACTAGCATTATTGTTCCGTTGTTAAAAGTGCAATTTTTGTTGCATGGGTCTGTTCATATTGTTCGATATATGTTCTAATCCGATTCTAAGACGTTAGGCGATGCTAGAAAACTTATAATAAAATTGCCTCTTGATATGTCTGCAGCGTTAGCGGGATAATATTATTGTGTTATTGAACTAAACACTGATATGATGAAAAAAATTGAAGGCCAACCATTCCAAATTATTGTTTATTGTTAACGTCTTACCTGTACTAAAAAGCATTATAAACGTTTTCACAAAAGTGTTTTAAGGTGTGTTTAAATAATGCATATTCAAACCAGTGTGTACTTTGTTTACGACACTAAAGAGATGTCGCATTATCACACGTCACCAATATGTTTGATACATAACTAATGCATTTTGAATATGTCTTTTAAACAACACTATCGTCTGCAAGTCATTTTCTCACTTTGTTGGTTCGTTTATATCAATATACGTGTAATGTTGTGTTTCCTTGTAAAGTACCAGTAATATGTGCAATGCTTGGATTACTTCTTACACTTCTATACTTGTCTCTACATTCAAATTGTTTTCAATTCGGCCAGAGCTTTTATCTGCTTGTATCAATATAATTGCGTATAGTATGTGTTGTTTTGTTGGAGTGTTAATTAAAGTGTGAGTTGCGCAAGAAAACACTTAATGTTTTAAGACATAAAATTGTAGAAGAAAATACACCAACAAAAACAGGAATCAACATAAGTCAACACCGTACGACGTATTGCTATTTTAATATGGCAAACAAGCGGTATAACATAACACTGTTTAAAAAGTTTAGATTATTGGAAGATACGAATTAGAATTATCTACATTTACACCAAATGTGTTCATTTCGACAAACGCGAAGGAAGTTTCAAACGTTGCCAATGCCGATGGCAGTTTATCAAAGGGCATTATTGAGTTTGTATATTTTAATTGTTTTTCACCGACGTTGCTAGCAGAAGGAATATGCGTTGACTATTCGATTACACATGTCTATGATAAATGATCGTCAACTGTATTCAATACGCATACAAGTTAAATTGTAAATATTGTTATTCCTGCTGATCTCGTATGTTGTTGGCCAATTAATTATTTTGTATTAGTATTGGCTGGTTCCGTGAATATAAATACAACGAGTATTAACCACTAGATGACGTCGAACCATTTTTTTGATTTGGTATAACTCCGATGAGTGTTGATGCATTCAGGTAAAGTCGTGTAAGCTTATACGCAGCTACGTACTCTAAATCGGCAGTTATAAACGACCGATACTGAGAACTCTCATTATTTAAATATATTAACTAACCTCCTTCATTTCCTCACGTTCTTGCTATGTTGAATTTAAATATATTTCTTTGCTTGATGTCTATAATGCCGATGATATTTTGATAATTGCGTAATTGAAAAAAAAATACTTTCCATCAAATACTTAATGGTGATGAAATTTAATTTAACTCCTTTGATACCGATTATAATTATAAACTAAGTGGACTTTCAGCTTCAAAATCAGGAGAAAAACATTACTTTTTCACGAGACTCGATACAAATTTAGAATCGATCGATGCATCTAATGGACCACAATATAATAATATAAATGTTCTGTTTTCGTCGTTAATAAAGCATAACACATCCATGCTATCTAACAAAATACATAACTGTTGTCAGCATGCTTAGTGTAGCAGATAACACTGTGATTCAGTAAACCGAAGGGACTTTTTAAAGATTCCATTACGTGAAGATACAGCTCGTATTAATGATCGTAGTGTTTGCGCTGGTCAATTTAAGTTCGTAAACTGTATATCAAGATATAGTTTTGAGTGTTTTCAAGAATGATGAGATTTAAGATATACGACACTATGTTGAATACTGAAATGAAAAGCAATGCAATTCCACCAAAGTTTTTGTCAATTAGTGTACAGCGTGGAGTTGTTCAACTGGAGTATAACTCGTGTTTTATACTTTGTTACTTTTTCAATGAACCAGTTTAAAACAAATTCGTTTTGAGTAAGTTGTAGACGGCCTCGGTAGTGATGATGGTGTCGATATTATATGTTTCGGATGCCCATGTTATGCTAAACACTACAATTGTGTTAGGTAACGGAACACAATGTTTATGTATATAAATAATAGTATTTGCCATGGTCATAACACTATACAATGCATATGTAGACGGCATCCTAATCGTTTAATACCCACACTTGATGTACCGCTAGGAATTGTAATTACGATTAATCAAGTGCAACAACGACAACAATAATAATAACATCTGATAAAGGAGTGACAACACTGTAGGTTTAAGCACAACACTTACACCTTTATTTCTTTAAATCGGAAGCAAAATAAAGATTAATCATAGTCCATATACATTCACATGAATGAATACCTTTCTTACAATTTGACCTCATTCTTCAGTAATACAGGCCTTAAATTGCTATTAAAGACACCTAGCTTTTCTTCACAATCCACTTTGACAACGGGTTACTTACGAATCTAGACGATTTAAGACCTTAAAATCTGACAGGGGCGAGGAAAAAAGGTTTGTTATCAGAAAATTTAATGAGAAAACCATCCTCAGAACATGAACTACTGACGCTTATTGATTTTGCTATTAGTTATATAATGATGTCATAAACTTGTTATCTGGGGGTCGTTTATGGGCTGTAATATAACTGCTATAAATTGTACATCATGTCTTCTAGAGCCTTCGTATCTGCTTATTATAATGATTTTGCGCATGACATTGTTCAAGACTGACAAACATTTTTCTCGGTGAACAACATGCCTGGTCGGATACTGTTTACTGGTAATATGTTTAATAGTAATGTAATCGGTGTTGCAAAGTAATCTAATAATATAGCGATTTAAAATGTCATAATCCTATTGACAGATAAAACATCACATCACCCCCTTTTTTAATATAAGTGTACATGTACATGCTGGTGATGTACGTATCTCCGACATTAACGTAAATAAAAGCCCTCTATAAACTAAGTCATAGCAGCATTATACTATAAAGTATACATGCAGCAATAACCTGCAAAAGAACGGAGCTGTTTTTTTACAGCATGTGCCATCAGTGAACACAATTGTAAAATCATGCAGCATGTAAGAAAATAAATCGGTAAAGTGGCCTTATTGATAAGTAGGTTTAATGAACAATAATAATGCACCGACCTTAAACACAACTGTATTATTGTTGTGTTCACTTGATTGGCGCTTTACTCAATGAGATAAAAAGATAAAACCTTATTAAGTGGTCGGAATTGCATACATCACTATTAGCGTTATGCATTCCCATTATAAATATGCAATGATATGTCATTATTATTATACCGGATTTATATGTCATTCATGTTGCCGAATATGCTGTTTGGTTGCCCGTGTTAAGCAAAATACACACATTCAATCTACACACCCAAAATAAGAAACAATGAGACTGCTTAACATTTTGAACTAACTATGTATTCTTTCAACTTTCTAATAAACACTTATTCTGTTGATCAATTGTCCAGTTCACTAACTATTAAATTGTATCTTTCAAGGGAAAAAAGTCATAAATGTGTTATAATTCTTTTGCGATCCTTGCATTGCACTTCAAATTCGAACACTCATCACATCAAAAATAAATAGTATAACAGTTTCTCAAAAGGTTCAAAACGCATTATTTTGCAGCACACGTATCCGTTGTAATCATAAAGGACATATTGTGCTTTTCTTCTAAAATAGGGAATGGAATTGAAGGTAAGGCGTTGCTCAGTAACCATCGTTACGCATGAGAAATGACCTGTAATGTGCTTGACTGAGAACTAAAATGCTTCCCTAAGATTGTGTTGAACTGTATACATTGATAGATTTCCTCTGACCGAGAATGTGTGTAGGGCTGGCATACAGCATTACAGATGTTTGAACTGTTTCTTTTCCCTACACATACAGGCGTAGACATATGGTCACGAACAAATTAATTATCAAGGATACTTCAAGATTAATATATTAAAAAAAAAACATATTGCTAATTGTAATTTCCGTATTCACATAACGGCTTTAAAAAATAAACATCACAATCCATTGTTAAAAAAAAAAAGTTTGTATAAAACTAAATCAGTCTCCCCTAACTGCGGCTGTCATGTGAAAATGGATGTATTGTATTCACTGTATTAACTCATTTCAAAAGGCCGAACATATGAGGAATACCATTAAACTCAATTTCGTAAATTCCAGATATTTTGGCAACTATCATGTGAGTTTGTAAGAGCCTTAGTGTGTCATTGTTACTATTTGAAACACAATTGCCAACCAAATGAGTTAAATTAAAAATATATTATTGGCAAAACAAACCAGTCCAAGAATTCAATCTTCAATGCAGTTCGCAATTATGATAAGAGTCTGCACATTCTTCTACACAATACACAGACAAAAAAACTATAATATGTGGATATGTTCATATTAATTGTTAATGTATTCGTTATATTAGTTTCAACATTTTGAATATAAATTCGATTGAAAATGTGTTGCAATATCATATTAGAATGTGTGTGATTTTGTGATTTTATTTTATAGCATGTATCACCGATAATTCTCTTTGAAACGCAGCAATTCTTTTATCTGTTCATAAATCTTTAACACACCATCCTTCGTTATTACACTCCTTCTAATAGAGACGTTTGTGCAATATGCAAGCAATTTTAAAACCACACGCAACTACTGATTAGAACGACCTCAATATGTTTGCTAATGAATTGAAATGCTAATGTGCGCACGTTATGTGAATTGCGCTTGTTAACTGATTCCTATTTTTAGAAATGAACTTTAAAACGTTCGCTATTCGTCTTGTGCCAGACAAAACAGGCTATTTAAACTTAAACTCAGGTTGTGTAGACAATATCCGATCTTACACATGCAGTCGCGCATATTTATATGCTGGCTAATATGTTTGGGACATTTCAAATCGCAATCATAATGTGTTTAATAACGGCGGACGCAAGTTACAAAAATGTAAAGTTTAGTATAAAAAAAGACCGCAGCAAAGGTTTTGATGAAACATATATGAAGCAAAACATTGAGGTGCGCAAGTTTACATGGTATTGTCATGATTCTTGATGATACAAATGTAGTCGTCATCAGTATCGTTAAATACCCACACATGATATGCCGTTACATTATTTACTCGCACTTAATCAAGTGCAAAAACAACAACAACATTAACAATAGCAAGTATTAACGGAAAAATAATACGGTGGATTTCAGGGTGATACTTACACCAGTCTTACCTATTGTCAGGAATACAAGACAGAAAAATCAGTATAAATTTAAATTTCCGTGAATGTATACTTATAACTCGGGCTATCAATTTGAGCTTCACGTAGCACATAATGAAGTCATACACGTTTTATCTAATGACCATTTTATGGCTGGTATAGCACTGCTCGAACGAACTTCCTTTTCTTTACACCATTCTTTCCTTTTGCCACGAGCTCAACACAGATGTCAATATCAATTTCCGCGAATTATTACGTATAGCTGTTTTGTTGCTTACATTTTCTTTTTTTCAGTGATACAAGTTTGAAATCGCTTTTAACTTCTCATGACTTTTTTTATAATCCCAAACTACAATGACTTATAAACACACTCAGACGACTGAAGATCTTGAAATCGGAGACGGTGGCATGAATCTGCCTGTATTGATAATTGAGAAAACCCTAATCAGAACATTAACTTCTGTTGCTTATTGCATTGGCTATTAATTTGAAATTCCTGTAGCACATAACGAGGTAACAAACTTTATATCTAAGATACAGTTTGGACTGTAATATACTTGCTATAAAGTGAACTTTGCACCTGTTAGAGGCTTCGTATTTGTTTAATATAAGGAGCGTACATAATTTGCAAATCGCATTGTTAAACTGAAACGGGGTTTTCCAAGACAGCCGCTCTTGAATTATTAATTTTTAGGAAATGTAAAGCAATCATCAATATCACGTGAACTTAAATACCAAACAAACGTCACGACCATCATATATTTATCCATATGTTTTATTGTAAACATCACAAAAATGTGTATTTCTTCCTTTCGATCTTAAGTAGATTGCATTTAAAATATACACACTTATCATATCATAATAAATACTAATACGGTAATGAACGTAATGAGAAAAACACTCTCTAAAATAAACATATGCACTGCGACTTTTTACTTAGTATCACTCTGAAATAAAAACCCATTTACTCCGCAAAATTATTAGACGTATATTAATACCCTTTTATTCGAGAAGTACAAAGTCTTTGAATCAAATTCTCAGACTGCAGTAGAACGATGAGAAAATCGATGATGGCTAGACCACGAACCACCAGGTGAAATAACACATACAATTATATGTAAGCTGTTCTTAGTCCCATGTCAAATTTGAAATAATAATATACTACAAAAGCGAAAACGTTGGTATGTGCGCATTAATTTGCGCTGTGTATTTGTATTTAAACATAACATTATCATATGTGTTGGTGCATTTCGGTCAATAATGTCTATGTTTGACTCCTATAGTTAAGTATGCAAATATTGGAATGAAAACACAAATTTGTAAAATGAGCAATAAAAAACGATAACTTATTTTTAAAAAAAGTTTCAATAACATATGTTCTCAATTAAATTGCTCAAAAATCATTCATGATTTAGAAATGTGGGTGCACACATTCGTCACTTATTCCATTTTCAATTGCAAAACGTTGTAAACACTATTATTTTCCGTGAATGTATATGTAGAAAACAAATTCGGTTTGTACTTAAACCACGTTACCAAATATTGAAATTTTTTAAATCCAGCTCGTGTTAAACGTCTGACACTACACGCTTACAATTGACAGTATTTACATAATATAAATTCTCATTTTAAAGGTTTACACATATTACTCCTATATTTTAATGTTACCTTTACTTAAAAAAATATATGTGGATATTTTGTACTGGCAGAAGTTGTATAATGATGTACATTGAGTAGTGTTATTAGTTTCGTGCTGTATTAATACGTTCATGAAAATACATCTTCAAAATAAGATAAACGTCTTCGGGACGACGACTTTTTTTTGTTTTGCGCGACAGTATTGTACATGTATATGTCTTTAGATCTCTAACAATGTTGGTAGTATTTCCGCAGTCTACGCCTTCGCGATACCATTTGTTGTCTTAAAAGCGAAGGGGTCTCATTCGGATTACCACTTTTAATACACGTTTGCAAATTTAAACATAAAACAGAAATCACATGCATTATCATACACGTTGTGTGCATCAGTTCATGTTAAATGTATCATGAAGTAAGTTGCCCCGGGCACGAAAGTCTCTCGGCGAACTGAACATTACCACATAGCGTGTATGAATTTTGCCTTATGTTAACAATAGTTGTTACCGTTTGTCAGTAATAGTACTCTACTTATTAAAACAGTACAAGAATATGACCCGTTTGTGTACGATATTAACGTGAATACAGATATATGTAAATATATTATCTATACAGCATTATTGAAATGTTATTGCACGTTGCCTACTGCGAACGATCATTAAATTGTGTCGTTAATGTTTGTCGAAACTAACCTTGCATTTGCAGGAAATGTGTTACAAAATTGATTGTGTAATTATAAATCATGTCGTATCCGGTGTGATGCTAGAAATTTCAATTTAATTTAATTCACTTAAATATGTGGATGCAATTGAGCTGAATGTTTATCGATTTAAGGTTCGCAATAACCACTGGCTTTTGTACTGTCTGAGAAACTTTAATCCAATAACTGAATCTAGGTCAACCCCTCGTTACTATATAATGAAATTGTTGTTTAACTTCATTTATTAAATACACTCCAACGATTCAATTTTGATTATGTTTTTTCTGATACAAATTCAAGGCACGGCGTCAAATAAAATATTAATGTTCGGATCGTATGTAGATTACGATTGAGAAACGCAAACATGCAATTAAGGTTCAACGACTGATTGAATCACATCAGTACACCGAAATGGTTTCAGATTTGTTTTGTACAGAAAATTGCTGATGGCAGGCATTAAAGTTATAACATACGACTTGGTATCTTAGTACTTCTTATTTGCTCGTTTGTACGAATAAGAATCTCTCACTACTGACTTTAAACAGCAGGTCTGAATACCGAGATACTACTAAATGTTAGGAACGATAAAAACATTCGGCACTACGAGAATAACCATGATACACATTAGTAATAACAAGATCAAAAGTTGTAAAAACAAGATTCTACGTCGTAATGACGAGATTTTGTGTGTGAGTTCTATGTTACTTGCTAATTTTTAAATTTACATCAGAAAACAGGACGTTTTCATCGAAACGACTACACAATTAATAGTATACTGAACTTGCGTTGAACCAAAACTATGATAACGTAGACACTATTTAGGTGAATAGTCTCCAAAACATGTGTAACAAATTCGTTGTTAAAGATATACATGATGAAATACCTTAAGAGTGTCCTACACTATTATAACATTTTGATAACAAAGCTATCTTGTGATATTTTGCAGAAGTAGGCCGCACCAGATATATCGATATATATGTTGTGTTTAGGAATAGTGTGCGAGACATAATATGTAACATTTCTCTAATATATGACCACAGCAAGAGCACCTCGATCTCGAATTGCTACGATATCCTCTAAACGGTCATCATTCATTATCAATTCCGACTCAGACGGAAGTAATATTTGATTTCGCATTTCAAATGGTATAACTGGCTCAAAAATCATTCCTATCAATATAATGCGTTAAAGGTCAATACATCAGTCAGAGTGGAATCGAATTCATTACGCGCACTTTTCGCAAGTGTCGATATCGCGATACAATGGCGCTAGCGTACATTACGACTTTGAAGAAAGGAAAACGAAATGTGTTTCTTGCGCTTTGGTGCTAAAATAGGATTTATTAATAAACGGTTAAAGTAATTGAAAGCAAAATAGTTCTTGCGTGTTGTTGTGCTAACCAACATTGTCCTGCTAAACTTTGTAACGGTTTATGAATTAAGTCGACTACAAACGCTATCGCATACGCGTTGGAAATATTTATAATATAATGTCTAAAATAACTGAACGAAACGGTTAATCATTATATAGTTATCAACAATTACATATTTGCTATTCGGAATTATGAGGACGACCACATATGCACAGGTTTGTAACACTTAAAGTTAGCATATCAAATATAGTGACACAAATGAAGGATTCTGCAATTTAGCGTTGGCATTTACTTTGTTTATTGCTTTTCTTTTTTGTTTTCAAAACGTTTCATACTATTTCAAATGCCTCATCATTTTATCTAGTTTACTGCGCATGCGCATTAGACGGTTTACATATACATACTTGTAATAGGGGCTTATTGTATTCGTTAACTGCATTGTCCGTTTGCATGCGTGTAAATGTAGTTACTAGACATTTAAAGCTTCAATTTTGCAAATCTTCATAAATGGGATGCTACTTAATGACACGCTTTAAATGCAGATTTGCATGTCATATATTAAATTGATACTCCAACTTTAAAAGTAATAGTAAAATGTATAAGTGAACACGAGGACTGACAGGAAATTGTGTAGAACATAAGTATTTTACTTTTAAATACAAAACATTATTTTAATGAGGTTCATACAGAGAAATGTTGACACATTTAATATGTTTACTTAAATAACGAATACATTCACAGTTTATATGAACATATCAACATATTGTAGTGTTCTGAATAACTTGTGTAGCAGAATTTGTAGATTCTTATCATAATAGCCAACTGCATTGTAGATACCATTCCTCGACTGGTTCGTTTTGCAAATAATATATTTATAATTTAACTCATATGGTAGGCACTTATGTTTGAAAGCGTTTCAATGACAAAGGAAGGCTTGCTCGTAAAAGCAATACCACCAATATTATCTGCTATGACGTTACGTGGCGACCCAAGCAATTGACACAACTGATGATCTGATGAAAATATTTACAGAATGTTTTCTAGTATCATGATATAAACGTCAATGTATCGCATCATGTATTTTACGTTAATGTGCATTCATGATTTGTTGATAGCTAGGTATTACATGCATCAAATCAAGTGGAATACGACACAACAAATACAGTGTGGAATGGATAATAAAGTTATATTGGAGTATATTTTTTGATCAGCTGAAACTATTGATCAATGATGACACAATAACATCTTAACAGTAAATGAAACAAAAACACGGTAGCTGATTCGCATGGAAATAATATTTCATTTGTTTTTTGCAATGTTATTCGTTTTCATATATGCTTACAAGAGTTGACTATGTAGCACAATTGTGGCGTTATAAAATCACGTTTGCATTTTTTAAGCAATCAGTATGAATTCCACCACCGTAAAAAACAGAGTGCAAAACAAACTTAATGCAGCATTAATGTTATCACTCAAGCCCTTAACCAGCCATTTTCCTTGCGTTACAATGCTAGATTTCGAAGTTTAAAGCTATTCGATTACCGATAAATACATGCAAACAGAGGTTCAGATATTATAATTGTGTTATACAACATGGTTTTCTTGTCCACTACCAGCGTTGAAAGACACCTCTGTAACTTATCGTCTGGCTAGAAAATATTATGACGGAAACCTTTAATGCAGTTAAAAATTTAAGAACAAAGATCAAAGTTATAGTTAGATTATACATACAATGTTCCATAGCTAAATATCGATATCAATTTAGCGTACCTTATTTTAATTTTCATTACACACGCCGTAAGATTAAAGTAACGAAACATATTTAAGCAAAGGCATATTCGTAAATATCCCGGCAACAAAACATGCATATGTTCTATGAAAAACTTAAAAAAATATCAATAAACGTTAATGATTATGAATTAAATTAAATTAAAATACAATTGTATAGTATATAACAGTTTAACGTATAACAGCGAAAGACACGGGAACCCTTCAACACATTATATAGCAGCATTGTTTATTCGAAAGCAAACAATGAAGACATACATAATACGACTAGAAATCATATACATGGACCTCACTGGCTTGGCTATCTGTCATACGCCTCTAAATGATATTATCATCTTTGAAATTAAAGTGATATTAGACGCATTTTTCACTGTTGAATTGAGCTAAACGGAATTAACAGGTCAAAAGAGTTAGTTAAAATGTGGTAACTGACCAATTATCTGCAACTCATCTCGCTTCCAGTTGTTTATAAAAAAATATATATTGTATTCAATATTTGACGTGACTAACCCAGTCATTTAAGTTAAGCCGAGCGGAACTGCCGCTTATATCGCTCTCGCTGAACTTCGTTACAATGAGAGGTGCGTAAGTGTATACGCCAATGTTAATTTAAATACGAATATCGTGTTCCTCTTTCTTAGCTTGCCATGTAATTTATTCCTATGTTATCGATAAAATGGAAGTTGTACAGAACTGTACAGACAACTCATAAAATAAAATAAAACGTGTAAGTTAAAACAAAGAATTTACCTGTGTAAACGCGTTCTATTTATTTAAACAACGTCCCGTATCGTCAACAAAATGTAGAAAGACGCAGTAACCGTTGTAGTTATGACGCCGTATCGCATTGTCGTACAGACGCACCTCTCATTGTAACGTAGTTCAGCGGGAGTGTATATAGTCCCAGATTTTAAACTTACCAAATTTACGTCAAAAACGAAAGTACGGTTGATATTCAAATGCATTGTGTTTCTCTTTCCGGGATATTGTTTTAGTATGTTGCTGCTGCATTATCAAATATAAGTGTATATGAAGTGAAAACACCAAAAATATACAACGGTTGCGATAGACACCTTTATACTGTAAGATGCGTCTAATATCACTTTAAGCCAGAAATGTCAGAGAATTGCTTGGTATAATCTTGTTGAATAAATTGGATTTTGTCTAATCGAACTGAGCATGGCATCACATATTGAACACGACACGTATGTCCCTTGTGCGAACACTATGTTTCATTCCAATTAAACATCAATATATAATAATAACTAGTACGCAAAGGTAATACACGCAAACACAACAGTCAAATTAGAAGAACGTCTTTCTTCTTCTTTCAGTTCGTGAAATTCACAGTATAGGCATACATGTGGCCGTTGTTCGAACAAGCGTTAATATAAGAGGTATATTTTACCACAATTAAGACATATCGGAGTTGCAACACCTTCTACACCTAAAAGCGAAACTATATTTATTGCATCGTGAAATTTATATATTCAATCCCAGAAAACACTTATAAGAACTGAAATGAGATTTAAATTCCTTGCGCATTTCGATGATTATTAAATATAAAGACAATGTTCCGTTTGATCTTCAACTGTCATTTCCCATATATTAATCAGATTGTTGCATGTTTCGCGAAGGTCATCATTTTGTTTATATAAAGTGATTGCATGTTGATGAAAAACTATCCGAGCGTTTATTAATACCTTAAAATATGTTTTTACGCGAATAGGCGAAGGTATTTTTCATGAGGACTAATATTTGACGTAATCTTAATATAGTTTTAGTAAATGAGCACATTTGTTTTGTGAGATTATTATCTTGTTTGTAAAACCTGTATTGCTATTGTTTCGTGTTTGTGATATGTATTCACACGGAAGAAAATGTGGATTCAATGTAGTGAAGAGCAATGTAAAATTCGATTCAGTAAAATTTTATACATTCGGGAAGGAAGTTTTATGCTTATGATTAACTGATCAAATTACCGCTAACTAAAACATAGTAAGATAGTCGACGAACGAATTTGGCTATTTCAAATCTCTAGAGAGAATTATATCAACGTGATAATACATTAACCTTACACTCGTGTGGTTCGATTGTATAAATAGCGCTCGTAGTATTTAAACAGTAAAACATGTCACTTCTTGTGTTTCCATTACGTGTGGATTGTTTTCAGAATGCCAACATAAACTACTCACATGTAATGCAACTACGTGTTATTGTATTTTGGTCTAGCTAAAACACTAGCAGTAGTTAACCGAAAGATTATATAACTTCCATATACTTTGCTTCAAAGCAATACTGTTAAGTCTGAAGAATTAAAATAATTCCCATGGCATTTGTTTTATTATCAAGTAAACATCGAAATGCATCTCTATTTATCTGCGGCATGTACATTATTCAGGAGATCCGTTATTTATGTCTGCTAAATTATTGTCAAGTAAGATGTCTTGTCTTCACTTTGGTTTGTATCGTACACTTATAAATGAAGGATTTCAATGGGACACATCACAATGGCTATCAATAAACGTCGGTCTGCCATCATAATTCGAGGAGTATGTCAAAGTTCTTGCCAAGAAATAACGCGCAATAAGCAATAATATATATATATGCGCAAAAAATCAACCAGATACAACATTAAATTGTTTTCTTTATCATTTCCAAACCATACTTATCTTCAATACACACATATTATGTTAATATTACTACCTTTCATTTGCGTATATTTGTATTAAAACTGAATGGTATAGATATTGGTATGCGTCCTTGGTAAATATTGCCATGTCAACAACAGGTTCATGCACTTTCACAAAAACAAACGTTGAAGTTGGACGTAATTAAATCACCAATGACGTAACTAATACAGGCTTCGTTTTTTAATATGCAATGAGACAATAAATTACGTAGTCTTTAAGACCTAGATTCTATACTAAGTTTGAATAATCCCTTTGTTTCTGAAATTAAAAAACTAAGCGATAATTGTTAAGTTCATTTTTGTACAAAATAGTCCATTAACAAGCGAAATGCATATAATGTGCACACTTTAGTATTTCAATTCATTAGCGAAAAGATTAAGGTCATTTTAATCAGTAGCTTTGTGAGACTTTTAAATCGATTGCGTATTATACGACTGTCTCCGCTAGAGGAAGTGTGAGAAAGAATAATGGTATATTGAAGATAAATGGAAAGATAAAGCAACTGCTCAGTTGCAAAGAAAAGTATTGACGGTACCTTTTTAAACATAAAATACCAAAAAGAACCACACTTAAATATGATATTGCATCACATTTTTGATCAAATTTGTATTTAATATGTTCACACAAATGACGAACATATTCACTATAAATATGAAAAAAATCCACATTTTACAGTATATTGTATAATTTGTTTCAACTGTGTAGACGATTGTGCAGACTTTATCAGAACAGCATTTCAGATAACAGTATTGAATGGGCTCGTTTAGCCGAAACTAATTGTTAAATATAACATATACCGTTTGCATTTGTGTTTGGAAGCATTTTAATAACACGGCAATACTAATAACAATAACACGAAAGACTAACATGATAGTTTTCAAAATGTCTAGAATTCACGAAAATGTGTTAAATATTATTGTGTAATTCTGTTGGCCTTTTGACATGTACATCAGTGAACACAGTGAATCTATAAAACTTATTGATAAATGCGGAAGTAAGGGAAAACTAAGACAGCGTTATGAAAAATATTCTTATTTTTTCCAACAAAGGATTTAGCTGTTTTTCTTAGTTTGTTGTCTGCATGCTTAGCTATTATTGTTACTAAAGTGTGTGTTTCAGTATATATTTCGTATATTAGTGACTTTTAAGAGAACAAAAGACAGTTCGTGTATAAGTGACTTTTAAGAGAACAAAAGACTTTGCCTTTATGTGAAAGGACACACGTTCCAAAAACAATGGCAACATCTTAAATGCTGTATGCAAAGAATAGCCTCTCAAAATCCTCGGTCAGTGGAAAGTACAAAGTGCAAAACAATCTTAAGGAAGCATTATAGTTCTCATCAAGCACATAACAGATAGTTGTTCATGCGTCAAGATTGTAACTGAGCAACGTCTTGTCTGCCATTCGATTCACAATAGCATAAGACAAACAGAATCTGACCTAAATGAAAATCGGATTACATTGTCTGGACATTGTCTACTCCAAAATGATACATTTTCAAACGTTTTGAGGAACTGTTAGATACGTTTCTGGAAATCTATAGCTTACATAGAAATTTTGCGATAATAGTATATGAATATGGACACGTGAAAATAAAATAAAGCAAAATCGTTGTCGATGATAATTCTATGTAACAGCATTTTTTTATTTAACAACATTTAATCATATGACCGAAGTTAACATTAAGTGTGTATATTAAATTGTGTGATGCAAAACTTCGATCTTCACTTCGAGCCACTGTGTAAATTAATGCTATAATATGTTCATTTATTAAAAGCAAAGACCAATGCTAAAATGTCTATAATTGAGACTTACACTATTATTAAGTTTTTTTCCATTTTTTTTTTTTTTTTTTNTCTAGACTGAAGACATTCAGAATATCAGCTATTTCCCTAACTGGTCTTGTCATTATAATGTTTTACTCTTATGGTTATTGATCTGCAAAGTAAATTGAAGATCCTACGTAATGGAAATTGTACGATTATTGCTTGGACGGAAACATATAAACTGTCGAATCACTTCCTTATTGGGTTCGCAAACTTTATGTTTGTTACTTCTTAAACCGTTTTAGTTTATATAACAATGCACAAAGAATATTTAGATGTTATGTTTTGCGTTTAAATGGTATTGATTCCTGATTGGTAGAAACTAATTATTTACCCTTTTAAATGGCCTTTAATATCAACCCTGATATGATGCCGATTGTTTATAAATTATTTCCGCAAGAGATGTTAGTCATAATTAATATCACTAACAATATCCTTGTATATACTATTACATTTGACCAGTGAACAGGGCCTATGTGAATCGCCCAACTGCCTTTAACGCAAAAATACAAAGAAGACAATTTGGAAAGTAATCACACACATTTCAAATACACGTCTAATGATAGTGATATATTATTCTGTCTATGTATTTTATAATTGATTTATTTTTAATTACTATGTTAGTGTTTACATCAAAACAATTAGTCAGATATGTGATATAATTAGGAAAAATAATCGTATTTAATTAATTAGTTGTTTGTCTCTTCGAGTTAATCTTGACAGCGGACACACATATGCTTTCTTTGTAAACTAGTTTAATTGTGTACAATCACAGTGAACGTATAACAAATGGATACAGGCATACACAACACATTGTACATGTATAATGTCCGACTAAGCAAAGGTATCTACAAACTGTATTTCATTGTGACTGTTGCAGTTCTTAATCTCCGACTGTAGTGCTTTGCGTTTTTTGTTACACATTTGTGTAGTCTAATTGTAAAGGTCGGCATGCACAAACTCAGGCCTAAGTATATGTTTTTTGTAATCGAAATTCCAAACGCAAAACCCTTGTTTAACAGTACTTTAATTTAGGTGATGTATGTGATGTATATGTTCTGTTATGTATATGTTGTCAATTACGTACTTTTACATGTATTCTAAATGATTATTGTAGTGCTAAGTGTAGCATGTGTAATGTATTTAATCTAGTTTAAGCCCCAAATTGCTTGTCATTAAATGGCAGTGAACACACGTTTAATAATACTGAAAGATGAGTGATATATTTTTGTTCTACTCGTTATTGTATAGAAAATAAGTCATTTCTTCAACCAACGACCAGGGCTATTAACACTAATTCCCTCCTGGTAATTGTTCTGGAGGTTGTTTTGCTATATGTTTAATAGACAGACATACCATTTTTGTAGCACAAATGGCTGATACAGTGTGGTGATGGGAATGTTGCATGTTTGATGTTTGTCTTGGTGTTGACTTAATGGATAATTCAAAAAGACAAGTGTTACGATGCCTATGGAAATGACGAATATAATCCTATGAAGCCTGTTCGTAGATATGGCGATTATTATCCGTGTGTTATACTTGTTTTTAACTGGTTCGATTTCAATGTGTAAAAGAATAGTAATCGGTATGTTTATAAAGTATACATTGTTATCGGACGGCATGCAATTTATATTGACATTTTTTGCAAGACAGAACTGGTAATTACAATCAACTTTACTAACCTTAAACTAAATATATTATTCGTGACGTTCTAGTGTTACACGTCTTAAAATATGTCGACAACCTGACATTATCGTTAGACCCACTATTGACTTAAGGTTTTGTAGTTGAAACTTGATGTATTTTTCCTGAAATATTACGTGTTAAACAGTGGTTTCGTCCGCCTACAAATTTTCTTCACAATCGTGTATGACGAGGGCTTCTTATTGAGTCAGACAAAAAAAGATTGCGCAGTCCACAATCTGTCGTGAAGCTGCTCAATGTAAGCATTATGGGAACATTGGCCATTACCGATAAATGTATAGATTAGTAAATGGAGATTAACAGACTAATTAAGACGTTATGATGATTGTTAATGAAAATCGTTTTTATTGTTTCGACGTCGCTTCTGTTCTTTTTATATCTGACATAATGAATTGAAAAAACGCAGTGAAGGCTTAACTTGTCATAATTGATAAATTTATTATTGCCTTCATAAAAAACATGTACAATAAATAAAACTTAAACATTAAATATATTTACCAATATATTCCGTTTTCTATAAAGCACATTCCTCGTATATCTGCAGATTAAAGTGAGTGTGGAAATGACAACAGAGAAGTTTAAAATCGTCACAAACAATTTCAATCATTGAGGTAAAATACTTCAGAAGAGTTCATCCCATGAAGATTTTATGACTTCTATTTTGTTTAAATTATATGATAGAAATTTTATTTTCATTTTACAAATAAGTTAGCATGGATAAATGTAATCTCGCCTCATGTTCAATTTAATTACATTAATTTGCATTCTGACGCTAAACTAAATGAGACCAGATTTGATGCTAACCTAATCAAAATTGTGTCTGCCTTCTGGCAGTGTGATAATTCTCTCAACATTAAATGGCGTGTAGTTATACGCATTCCCTGATCAGTAAGTATCACCAAAAATTGAAAACCGTAGTCAAAATAACCCAAAATTGGACTGCAATTAAGGGTCATGAAGTTGTATTTCTCGACAAGTAAGCATACACTTTTTTATTGGATCATCTTTTTCGACTGTTTTGTGTTCACCATTTAATTACTGTCACATTATGTCTACAAGCCAACTCAGTTATTGGCATAATACCATGCTACTCGTATTCATTTTAGTTGCTACTTAAACTGAACAAAACGACATTATATAAAGTAATTCACACATAACGATGTTTTCAGCCTATGGTAAACTTATAATCTACGATATCAATATTTCCTTTCAACGCTAAATAGCGTAAGTACCTGTTTTAGACAATTATTCTTTTATCACACGGTCTACCGTAGCTATTACATCATCACTTAAGCACGTCTGTGTATGATAAACTAAAATAAACTGTGAAAAATAGCAAAACTGAGTTATCAAATGAAGGCATTCAATATGTCGCTAACGTTCTAAGCCTATGTTTCATGCATTCAATAGAAACCGAGTATTATTTATTCAAGCGTTGACACACTGTACCGGGATGTAAGAACGTCTAAAATAATACATGTATGATAACATGAAAACGTCTATTTCTGAATATTCGGTGTACACTTATAATACAGAAAAACATCGATTAAAACATATAACGTCTTCTGGTCGACCGGGACCCCATGGATGTTCACGATATATGTATACGAATATGCGCTGAAGGCTATGGATAATCATTATCATATAAACATATCATCACATTTTTTTAGAATATTTGCCTTAAGAGAGATGCAGAAAGAAAAATATATCAATGTGTGAATCGCCATACAAGACTTAAAACATGTAAAATGCAAGGACAAAATCATTTGTAGTCTCTGTATGGTTTGTTTGAGTTAGAAAGTGTTAACATTAGAAAACTTGAAACACTATTACGCTTTAATCCAAAATATCTGTGGCATATCAACAATACACGCGTATTCACATTTTGTAGAATAGCTCATCCTGCTCTTCTTGCATGAAACGAATTAAAAATTCTACTTCATCCCTGCAATTTTTTCTCAAAGAATCCAGTAATTTATAGCATTCAACAAAATGACCATATCGGATTGTATTTTTTTTGTTTATTAACACAGACATTAATGGAGTAAAGGAAAACACAGTATTGTCATAAACGTACCAAAGAAATGCTCTTTTACTCAATCATACTTAACCCTGGTATGTTTTTACTTGACCAATCGACCTTTAATTGTGATGACAGTGTCATTTTACTAATGTAAGCGCCCATATTTGTCGACAAAACGCGATGTAGTTATGTGTTGGTATACAATGCATGTTTGTTTGTGTTTCACAAGATTCGTGTTTAAGAATCAAAATCAGGTAACAAGCCAACTTACAATCATGGAACCAATCGACACTTTATATATGTGTACTTATTAAGCAAGCTATTTGTATGCGTGTGTATTTATATGAATTTACGTTCCTAGTATAACCTTATTTAGAACCGTTATTCACCCACTCAACATACAATCGAAATGTAGAGCTAACATGACATGGTCTACCAGCAAGTAGGGCATCGTTTAAAATGAAAGGAAGAGTGAATAACTATAATAAAAAAAACGGATAGAAACGTTACCAGTACATATTCGTGTGTTCCAATGAAACATAATAGTGTGTATAAATTACAACTCATACATAATATATACTATCACAAATTGTGTTTTAATTTCGAAATGTTTTTTGGAGAGTTGAGAGATGTTCACAAATTGGCCAAACGACAATTGTCAACAAAAATGCTTCATCTATTCTACAACAATAAAAATCAAATGTAAACAAGCAAATGTACAATCATTAATATCAATAATATAAAACTTTCGTCACACTTTTGTTGAAACATCGGTCACAAATGAATCCGAATATGTAAGACATGTGTATAAAAAACGCAAAGTCAACAATCTCCAAAATAGTTAAATTGTGCAGGCAACAGTTCCATTCAGCTTTTGTATTCTATGATAAATTAATACTCGCACTGTTGTGACTGTGTACATTAAATGACATTTGTCAAAATATTAAAATATGTGACCAAGTGTCTTTCCAAGTAAAGATAAGATAACAAGTTGGCAGGGTAATTTGCAATTGCTTTTAGTCCTTTAATGTATTAAAGAAGGTGCTAACATGAATCTGCAAGATTACCGTTTCAGAAATAAATCACCACTGTATGAAAACGATGCTAATTACAATAAATAATTTTAAATCATTATGTTTGTGTCCGTTTTTCGTAACATTGTGTTGTACTCACTTTAAAAAAAACTTGTTTCTTGTGTCAATAGAAGAGAATGGGTGTTGAAACCACTATATTGGCATTACGTTTATCCAATAACAAAGCTATATAGTACAATATCATAACTTGATGTTAAGAAAGTAAACAGACGTAAATTGCTATTTGATAATGAAATATTCCATTACATTTTATGACAAACATAAGGCATAGGAAATGGTTTATAACGATTTCGTTCGAAAAAAGCAATATTCTTTAAACGGTTAATGTTTAGATAGAAGTAAGACATTGCATATGTAAACAGATATATTAATGGAAGCGATGTTGCAAAATCATACGCAAAAAAGTATTTGTTTTTGTTTCTAAACAAAGCAAAACAATCCATCTCTTTTTGTTCCCTGTCCATTAATATATTTTTTCCATCGAGCATTACCAAATTTCTGAAAACAAACACTCTTTGTGTGTTATTGTCTTTTCTGACGCTGCTTTTGTTAAGATATTTTTAAGTATACTGTTTGCGTTAATTTATGGAAGCAATAATGCAAAAATGTAAACAGAAACATATTTGTTTTGTTGTTAAAAACACCACAACAATACAAACCTATGTAATCCCCTGTCCGAAACCTTTTTTACATATAATGAATCACTTCCATCGAGCATAATACAATTTGGGAAAAGCTAGCACTTCATCATGTGTGTGTGTATTTATCATTTTGACCCACATTTGTTTTGTTGTTTACTTAACAAGTGTATTGTTTGCGCTTAATGTCCACTCAGTGTCGCCAGTTCTAGCCTACGACCCTATATTTCCCATAGATGATTTTCTGAAATGCCTTTCTGAATGATGGATTGAAAATTGTGTACAAAATTGGATTGAGTGTGGAGTTAAAGTATCCAAGCCACAAACATAGACTGAATACCACTGCAGGAATATTACACCGCTCGCCACAAAATGGTGCGAGCACAGCAAGTACAAAAAATGGCAACCAGCAAGCTATAAATGCACCGGTAATTATACCGAGCACTTTAGCGGCCTTGCGTTCACGCTTCATTTCGAGTTTATCCTTCCGGTTCCGGTCCGCTTCTCGGCGTTTCTTTTTCATCCGGAACAAATCCAGCTTGTGATTATTATTATCGTTTGTTTTGTTTCCGTTAAAATGCATTTTTCTATTGCAATTTGTAACCTGATCTGACACAGGCGAATGAGATCCATTAAATTCAGTGTCGTGTAACTCTGTCACGTGTGTGGTGCAGCTAATGTCATTGGGCTCGATGTGTCCATTTGACCGTGGTACATGTATGTTGTTAGGAACCGCCAAGTACCCGGTACCATTACCTTCATTTCTATCAGTCACAATATTGCTGTCGGAGTATTGCATTTCCTCGTTTAAGGCTGTGGTCACTGCCATAGAACCATTGCACATCGTGTATCCTTCATCGTCACTACACGAAGACGTCCGTGCGTACGTTTTCATATCGGCGTTAGTCACATGACTTTGTATCGGTTTGCTTTTAACAAAGTTCTTCTTGCGTATACGCGTTCTAGCAACTTCATAAATCTTGAAGTTCAAAAACACCATCATAACCACCGGACAGTAAAATGCGCCTACAGTGGAAAACACAGTATACACTAGATTCTGGCTTATAACGCAAAATCCGTGTATCTCCGGGTTATTTGATTCCTCTTTCCAGCCGAATAGTGGCGGAATAGAAATTGCAAATGCGACAAACCATACAACCGCAACCATTTTCAAAATTTGCTTCGCCGATCTTCGACGTATATAGTCTATATTTGACACACCCCAGAATCGGTCCAATGAGATAGCGACCAAGTGCAAAATTGAGGCCGTACAACACAAGACGTCTATGGAAATCCAGAAATCACACACGGTGCTGCCGAGGTACCAGTGAACACTTATTTCATTGATAAGGCTAAGAGGCATAACGCTGACCGCAACGAGGAGGTCAGTGACAGCCAGGGACAAGATCAGATAGTTAGAGACGCCTTGAAGACTCCGCTCCAGGATTATCGCAGCGAGCACAAACACGTTGCCAATGATGGTGGCTAGGATCATCACTGCCAGAAACACGCAGATTATAACCATCACCGGTAAATCAAATTTTGGGATGTGCTGGAAATTCCCCTGGGCGGGAAACGTTTTATTTTGAATTGAACTATTTTGGTGAGTGTCATGTGTCATATTTCCACCGAACGCATTGTTCACAATATCATTGTAAAGACTGAACATTAATAAATTGGGTGTAGACATCGTGTGTGCAGTGCTGATATTGTCCATATCCATAGCGATTGTTACAAATAAACCCAACGAACCGTACCGTTGACCTTCCGCGTCCAAGTCACTCATATTGTCCATGGCGTAATGTGTAATTCAAAACTATGTTGACCTTAGAGATGATTTCTTGTTGAATGTGTCGGATGTAATCGCGTTAGTTGTTCCTGTTTTCTAAAACGAGAAAAAAAAACAAACAATAGTTAAAAAAAGAATTTCAACACACACGTGTAGACGTACTGTAAGATAAATATTCAACAAACATTTTCTCTGTTTACATGTTAGATGAGTTGACGTGTTGTTTCTTAATTGTTTAATAAACAACTTAATTATTATAGTTTTACAATAAATATCGATCGATTATATAATCCGTTTGTTTGTTTGAACACATAATGCTATTTTATTCATAAGCATCACGGAAAAATATCCGAGAAACACATTAACAGTTAACAGTTTGCTAGCAAATGGGGGAAGTATTAAATATGCATCTTTATATTAACAATACGTTCAAGCATCTTTTAGTATAACGACACATTTCACGCATGGATAACTTTGCTTACAGTTCAGTTCGGTAAAAGTAAAGTGCAACATGATGTTTTAAACCGTGTTTACATTTTATTAAATGTGTCCGTATTACTCATAATAAACGCATGCTTAGTCTGTGTTTTGACACTGAACGACGTATTTACTTCATGTTAATAATTAACACGTGTACTTAATGTGCATAACACAGTTACGTTTAATTTGGTGATAAAACGACAAATGATTATTTGTGTTTCATTTCACAAACATTTTGTATCAATGTGCGTATGAAGTATTTTTTAAATGCATATTTTTGAACACACTAATAATGTAAGTGTTGAGCTTAAACTCGAAATAATATTTCATTTTATTTTATGTCATATTAATTTATAATGTTAAATAACAAACCTAGAACAACATTGAATAAGGTTATAACCTTTCAATAATAATGTGGTTAATTTGTACCGTCTTTTATTGCTCCACTGAAGTAACGCATATCCTGCTGTAAATTATATTTAATTGCACAATACATATCAAAAGAAAGACAGTTAAGAACACTGTTAAACAGTTTTCGATGCGATATCCTGATATAAACTGGTCGCCGCTAAGCATCGGATATCACTAACACATAATTTCACTTATTGTTCTTGTTCAATTTTTTATACCCCGGTATTGACAATAGATGAGACTGCGTCAAGCAATACCCTGTCGCTGGCATTTCATGCTGTAACGTCAACACCATACGCCAGCCGTATCGATGTTATCCGATTAATGCTCTTACAGCGTTAAATGCCTTTGTAAGAGGTAACAAGAGATAACTAGTAATCTAACATAAATATTGTGCATTTAACACTCCATATTAGTAACCAAATTAATGCGTCGGGTATAGATATAAAGTAATTATCACGAGGAATTAATTACCCCAAATTTAATTATAATTTTTCCTAACAAACATCGAAATGATTTAGCTTCGTTATTATTCCAAACTTAGGGATGCGATGAAATGGTGCATGCATGGTGTATACCAACGAACGCAGTATAAGTTAAAAGCGCGAAATACCTCAAGTAAAAGTATGGCTTTATATTTAACAAGACCTAGACGGATACATTTAAAATAATTAATGACTTCATAATACACAACTTAGTGACGTAATATGGTTTATACCGTTGCACGAAATTAGTTAATGTTTATGGTGAACGGTAAGAGCGAAAGCATCCCTTATCAGATGCTAATTAACGTATGATTTCAGACACTAAGTCGCATGTTTTACCACATTCTGGTCCCAATTAACATACACTCCTATGCATGCTTAACAAACTTCGCACTCGTTGCCATGCATTGTGTTCCCGATACTCATGAATGTCCATGTATTCTGATCCCAATTAGCATGGATATGCCAAATGCATATCATATGTAAAAATGTATCTTATGTCATTTGATAAATGCAAACATCAAACTAAACAGCCAAGAGTATAGTAAGGTACTGGGTCAGTCCCCATTTCACTAACTAATATCTCACGATGGGCGGATGTTATTGCATTACCTGCCTTTTATAAAATGCACAGTTCGTGTTCAGTTTCATATAAAGTTGACAGCAATAAACTCGTTTAATGTATTTGCTGACCTATGTTCGTCCACAACTGTCTAGCTTTTACAGTATAAAAAAGAAAGCACACTTTTGTTTATGACAATTCAGCGTGGGAGGAGTTCAGATTCCAAGAGTTTAGAAGGAAGTCAGTTTGGAGTTGTGTCTTACATTTACGAGCCCCCCGTATGGGGGTCTCGACCGAATCGTTTGTCTCAGTAGAATTATTGTTAATGAAAAGAATACATTTACACGAAAAGTTTAACGAGGTGTATGTGTCTCCGTAAATGAATAACGCAACATGCCTAATCTTGCATTAATGTTTGAAGCGCCATGTAATCTTACCCTCGTTCGTTATTTGGCAAGATATTGTTGACCTGCTAAATGCATCGGAATATAATGTCACACTCCGGAAATAATGTATTTCGAATTCATCAAAGTATTAATATATTTAACATATTGCCTATTGTAATGCATATCGTCATATCATCTGATATTGCGAACTTAATAACAAGTTTCACACAATTACGTTTTCGTCCGATTTAAACATGTTTATTGGCTTATCGAAAAAGCCTTTGGCATTGCTAAAATTGAAGAAAACGGCACTGCGGAATGATTAAAAAAAGACCAATAGTATCGAACGATCGCGACTTGTATATAGTTTGAAAAACAATTATTATATGAGTTACAACGATCGGAAATGGCTCGATTACATTCGCTTTCTAGAACATATATCCTCAATGAAAAAAATGTTTCCTTATACCACAACAGCTTTCAGATCATCTCGATTTTAAGACCATCCCGCTTAATTGACCACTTGTATAAAGTCTATAGCGAGTTGTTACTGAACTGGTTTTGGGTACGAACGATTGATGGTTTTGCAATGTAACAATATTGACATTTATTTAGTTTCAAGTCTTTTGTTTTGAATAATAGGGTATTGATACCCCGGGTATTCCTTTTTTTGATCTCATAGGCATAATCTGAACAATATTTGTAGAGAATAACGATATGATGGCATATATCAAAGCTGTTGGCCTTGTGATTATCAAGCTATAATAGTCTTTATAAACCATCTGATCCTAGTGGTGTGACCATTAGTGAACCTAGGAGAATACGATGCACAGGGAAATATCTGATTATAAGTAGAAAATGTCAAAGCTCTGAATTTGGTGGTTTTAGAGAAAATTTGAAAGTTGATTACTAAAGAAGTTTACATAAATATCGTGATCCATGATACGATTTGACTCCATGAGCATGATTTGAAAAAAAAATGAACATATTATAACAAACATTGAATTGTTGTCAGCGCAGATTAAGCAATTCCGCGAATAGTGTCCTGCGAATTTGTTCTACCTCATAACATTAAATCATAATGGCTAAGTTTGTTATAACGACCAATTTCATTAAATCGAATTCAAATCGTAACGCATTTGTATCAGTAATTTATGCTCTACGTCTTTGAAGTCTTCGAATATCAAAGGCCACCAATTACTCCACATGGTGTCCCCGTTGTGTCGTAATGTTCCCTGTCTATTGACGTGAAGCTTTTAGTATGTTCTATTGAAATTGCATCACCCACGAGCATTGGGGATGGGAAATGAAACATTCCTGGAAAGTGACAAGTATGTGCTTTTTACTTGCTAGTCCACCATATACATACACCACAGACATAGTGTATTCTGGCAGTGTATTATGCACAATGCGATAATTATCATTGCGAGTCAAGGAGGGTTTTCATTACAAAAGTATATAAATCTTTGGTTTATGTGTATTATTTATGCTAGTTGTAATTGCTGCATAGTTATTAATTCTGTTTGAAATATGAACTCAAATATAAGGAGCGTCTTAACTTGTATAATACTTATTAAATACCTTAAGCGGATGGTACAGTAAATGCAGACAAACTGTGCCTTAGTCGTGTTTTGTGATAGTTAAAAAAGTGTGAAAGCTCGATATGGCTATCTAATTTATAGTATGTTTTTTTCACTACATTAAGATCGTGCACCAACATGATAAATTAAACTTTCCTCCTGTGTAGTTAAAAGTGAATGTATTGAACCATCCATGTTTCGTTCTAGTATGTGTATCAAATTAATAATTGTGCTACCGTTTTTTAATGTAAATTATACGTTAAATAAGTTGCAACTACTAAACGAGGAACGACTGTATGATGTATTATCTTACATACTTATTATAGAAAATTATCTTAGATGAGTTAATTTAAATGAAACGGAACAGCCATACCGATTCGATTGATGCAAATCCACATTTGTAAGACGTTAAAGTAAATGTTTTGTATTCCGCTGACAGACACACCACTTAAAATCTGATATTCGGCTGAAGCATCCACTACAAAGTTTCAAAAATTAAAAACAATTCATGGCCTTAAACGTTGGTGATGATTTCCATGCCATGATCTTGAAACAAATCAGTTTACGGTTAACAAGAAACTAATATGAATATTTCACATGTGTGCGTTCTTTCGTCTATGATATACACTTCCATTTAGTCTATCAGCCAGATGGGTTGGGATGTACCACTCAGGGGGGCAAACCAACACATATCTTACTTGATTTTATACTCAATATAAAGAAACAAAATGTTTGATAACAATCTCAGTTGGGCAGATATAAGTTATTATGGAGCTGTTTCTATTGCAACCGTCAGGCTTTGATTAAATAGCTAGTTTAGCTAGTATCATTCTCAAATATTTCTTCAAAATTGGTTCAAGAAAAAAAAAGTTTGGTGTTAAAATGAAGATTATGATTATTACCTAGTATGATCTGCAGTTAAATATGCAAATTACTACATTTGCATATCTATGAATATTAATGAGATTGCAAGAAAAAATCCTAAAAACTAGCGAACCTCAAAACTAGTAAGGTCAATATGCACTTGACCACCAAAAAATTGCTACAAAAGGTATTTTAACTGATCCTGGTAGAAAGTCCTTAAACACATATCAAACGTTTACCACAATCGTACCTCCGGAAAGTTGTTTTTTTCATAGGTGTAGTTTTGCCCCCCTTACTGGTACACCCCACCTCAATTTTGGGTACTTGGCTGAAGGACTAATATGGCCTGTGTGAGGTTTTACGTATTTAATTGTCATTATGTCTTTAGCGCCATAATGTCGATATGTTATACTGATATTAGTATTATGTATTAGGAATGTGAAATATCTATGTTCAGTTCCAACGAAGTACTGAAGGAATGCAGATTTACAAAGCAACGCTTTGCTAAATAAATGGGTTTGGAGATAAATTCATGCAAGGCCATGGGGAAAGGCGTAAGCCAACATTAAAACCATGAATTTATAAACAACATAAATTCAGTAGATTTGTATGAAAGCAAAGCCAATGGTCGCTATTGCAGTGATTGCAAACGCATCGCATTTGTCATAAGGTGTACACTACAATTTGATGAAGAACTTTACGAAAACAAATATTCAACGTTTTAAACAAAACAAATTTCAATCAAAATAGATATGTTTAGACTGTGAATGTGTTGTGCCCTTTTCTTTGATGAGAGTGTTCGGGAAAAATATTGTTTTCACTGTCAATTAATATGAAAATAGATTATTACAATATTATAGTATATATAGAGAGTAACAGGTTACTGCCTTGTACTTGTGTAATATATCAGGCGAGGCTTACAAGAAAAAGCAAGACGAATTGAAATGAAATGTTATAATGATAAACTGGTTGCTTGATGTATCCGTTGTATAAGTATGTCATTTACCTGCTTCATGTTAACGTTACAATTACATATACTTGTTTTTTTTTCAAACCTTAATTGTAGTGAAAGTAAATGTCTTTGTTGTGTAAATTCTACTGGTATTAAACTAGTTATTTTGCAAAACTTAAGAAAATCATGAACATAATGTGTTTATCTTTAAAATATAATAAGTATTGTATGCAAATACTTTAAACCATTTTAAAATAATATTTCGCCTCGTAAAGACTGCGTATTGATGACAGTCGACCATTAAAAGACAGTTTCGAATAACAAACTATGACGATTTCTTAAGTGTCCTTCAATAGTTTATACAAATCAAACTAGGAAATCGTTTTCATGTTTTTGTTCGACATTTTCGAAGGTTACGGCTGCCAGCAATTGGAGTGTTCATAAACTACGTCAACGTGCGTGCGTAAAAAAATCAATAAAAAGGAATGGAAGGGAATCACACTACTTTATAAAGTATATTAACGAAATTATGTGTGTTTAGTGTGTTGATTTTTTATTTTATTTTTGTTGCATTATATACGACGCCCATATTAACTCATTAATAGCAATTATCTGATGCAAACTATATTCAGATATTAATTTACAAGGACGAGTGTATACGAATTAAATAATGTGTCTAGGTTAAAATGCAACATAGAGGTGCTTACTTTACAAGCTCTGCAGCATTGACACGTCTGTAGTGGAAACGTTGCAAAACGACATTGTAAACAATACATGCGTACTTATTTCAATGTGTTATTGTATTGTTTAGAAATAATAAGAGCATTACTGTTGCGATCCGAATGTTTAATCGCAAACTTAAAAACACGACAAAGACTTTACGCGCTAAAAGGTTTAATTTTAAATTTAAGTTTAATTTACCATAATATCCATGCAAAACATTGGATTGTTAAACAATTAGCATAACGTCCATTTATTGTCTTATCATACGACCAAATCGTTACAAATCATATTAATGTTTAAAATGTAAACAACAGAGCGTGTTACCTATCGCACGCTGTTTAACAGTAACCTTACGTGTTTGTCTTTCTAAGATCTTTAAGTGAGTATAAATGGGAAGTGAAAGAATCAGTAACTCACCGATTGAACAATTTAACAAACAGAACAATCTATAGTTTACTCATTTGATTAAATTCCTGTGCAAAAACTACGCGGAGAAACTGGATTACCAATAATTGATGAAGTTCGCGTAACTTATTGATTTAAAGGAGAGTCAACGAGAGGTGTTTTGAGTTTAAGTTTTGATTGACAATGTTCCTACACTGTTCCTGTTAATACACGGAACTTCGATGCAATGAGGTAGTGGAAGCTTGAAATTAAGTATGTTGCCCCATCATTTTCGTAAAGTGATTAATTAAAACTCGTTTATCTCTTTATTAAAAATCACGATGCAAACGAAACTATTCAAGAATGGCAGTTGTCAGTTATTGGTGTAAATATGTGCACTTTGCACTACTACACCAGCTAACGAAGGCAAGACGTGAACATATTAAGGAGTACAATACCCCACACTTATTTTAATGGTTTTGAGTATTTTCGATAAAACAGTAGTAGTAACGGAGTATATGTGTTGTATACATACGAAATTAACCCAGACGCAACAAACACGATCGTATACTTGAACTTTTTCCTAAAAATATATTAACTGAGAATTATTATTGTACAATTTCCAGTGTGTGGTTTGTGTTTGGTTGGGCACCACATGCACTAAAGGCATGTGTGTTCATTTGGAGACTATATTATCTCATTAATAATTAATTAATAATTATACGTATTAATAATTAAATTGTATTTAGTACTCAACTGACACTCATATTATCCCGATTATGTTATTTTCATAAAAAATCCCACAATATAGCAACATAATTGTCACGCTATTCAGTGGAAGCTTACTCACTTTCAGCCATTTAATTCATCTTATAATGTTCTCGTCGACTTCTGAAAGACTAATCCATCAAACGAAATTAAAAAGTTTATCATCCAACGAACTTTCGACCAATCACACACTTTGGACACTGTAGTAAAATATACATCAGGCAACAACAAATGTATTAGAAGTTCAATAGAATTAGACCCGAAAACATTGGAGACAACGACCGCAATACAAATAGAAATAGATTGAACCATGTTCCATGTTTAATGCAATCTGAGAAGACGGCATATTTCCCTGCTGCGGTAGCAGCTGAAGTTTCACATTATACATTTATAAATATAACATTGTTTTTTCGAATGGTAATACTGATTCTTTTCGTTGATTCACGTACATGGTTTATGTGCCGTAAATATATGAAGGCTTATAATATAAAGACTTATGAAGATGTATATGCGTGTATATGTAGAACCATATGGTTAGTTTATTTTGTCTGGTCTCGAAATATGCTAAGACTGAGTAGAACACACATATAATATTGTTTGATTATGCAAAGCTTACACAAATTTAGTAGTTACATATGTGCGTTAGGTAATCCCATTGAATACTTTCAAGACGGTTTAAAATGAGCAGACTTTTATTCGATGTGCATTTTCAAGTAGCAATGATCTTGAACGGAATTCACCGAAATATATTGACTTACGGGTAATATTTGTCTGTGAACTTGTGGTACTGATCGTGTTAAATTTGTCTGTGAACTTGTAGAACTGAACGTGTTACATTTAGATGATGCAATCGTTTTAGAATTAAATAACAGTCATATGAAATCACTCTTAATTTGGAAATATTCTTAATCTTAATAAAGATTATTATCTTGAACGCTACATCAGTACACATTAATGAAGCAAATATATTCAATCAAAAGGCATGTCGAGTATAACCGTCTCTCCTTCCTTGCAGCATCTCTCTAATAACCTAGCAAGTAAAAAGTTTGTTTTTGCAGTTATTGGTTGCTTTCGGTAATCTATTTGTTTAGTGGTGTACCCTTCCGCTGCAGACAGGATTAATGTGCAAATGGAAGTTGCTGAACTCGAATATATGTACGTGATATCAATGAACTTATACTAACTGGTTTCACAGACTGTATAGAGACGACGAAAATGTATCTTGTTGCTGTTTTTATTCCTTAGTGGGAACACATGAAGATATTAAATACGTTTAAATACGTAATATAGTAAGTATAGTACGGATATTTTACTGTTATCAAGGGAATTTATACAGTGCCATACTGCACAGGTACACGTACAGTCTAATTATAACTTAACGTATGTACCAAATAATACTAGTGTACGACCAAGACCTACACCTCTAGTCGGAGGAGAAAATGTTCAAATAACAATATTGCTTCTGAAATGCAAACAAAATACAGTCATTCTAAAGCAATTAGCTTGGCTTAAATACGAATTCAAGTCAATAATAACAGGAACGGAAATCAATTTAAAAGACTTTCATACAAGCACGAGTTCGTATATGTTAAGGTTATGCAGTTTAACGTGTCCTGCATACTTAAAACAATGCCCCCATACACACACTTTTATAAAATCTCGAGTTTGTATATGTTACAGTGATGCAGTTTAACGTGTTCTGCATACTTAAGCAATGCCCCCATACGCACACTTTTAAACAATCTCGAGTTCGTATATGTAACAGTGATTCCGTTAAACGTGTCCTGAATGTTAAAAGTATACCTACACCTTTTGATCGTTTTATTCGTGAAATATTACGATAATTATCTACCAATTGCATGTTTCATGACAATGTCAGACCCATTATCAAAGAAAATACGTCGATTAATTCCATTGTCAAAATTCTTTGCTGCCGCTTTGATTTAATGTCTTGAAGATTTGTGTGTTCTTTGCACGCATTTTCCTGTGATTTAAATGTTGTCATTTCAACGGACGTATAGAAAATTGAATACCACATTATGTTAGAATGTGGCGATCAAATATTGTTTTCATTAAAATCCACTGGAATATGTTCTTGTTTTCAAATATTGTATTTCGTTTTGTGTATGAATGTTTAAGGCGTTTTATGAACAAAAGAAATTAAAATTCGACATTGCATAATTCATTTTGCAAGGTACTTCTGTACTGATTAAAAAAATATCGAAAGAAAACTCAGGAAGAAAATAGTAATATTAGTACAGAATTAAAACATTCGCTGAAGACTGTATATGATTGGTGAGTTTAGCTTTACGACGTTCACATTACCTTTAGATGCATTTTTCAAACGTACACACTGTAATGCAAGTTACTTCTCAATACAACATACACCTATTTATGCATCGATATAATGAAGCATTAACAGTACTCTCTTTTAAATTATCAAGAAACACATTCAAAGAAAGAATATCCTTCGAAAACAGAATCTCCAATGCCAGGCATTATAATTAAAACGTTGTAAGAGTTTGATTATATGAAAACATGAATATTCATGTGTAATCATATGCATAGTAAACATGCTGTTTAATAAGCACATCCACAAATTCTTCGTTGATTGTCCGACTAATTACTTGTAAGTCTTAAATTCTATTACACCGCGTTAAGTGCCGCATACTTATTACTTCAAATTAACATGTATGTATGAATACATTAGGCACAACATATTTGTAACGTTTATAATATTAGTAGAAGGAGTCGTCCTGCTGAACTGTCCTGTGCGCCGTTCTATTAAATAAACATATGTTTATACAAGTAGTAGTAGTAGTAGTAGTAGTAGTAGTAGTAGTAGTAGTAGTAGTAGTTGTTGTTGTTGTAGTAGTGGTAGTAGTAGTAGTAGTAGTAGTAGTAGTAGTAGCAGTAGTAGAAGTAGTAGTAGTAGTAATAGAAGTAGTAGGAGTAGTAGTAGTAGTAATAGTAGTAGTAGTAATAGTAGTAGTAATAGTAGTAGTATTAGTAGTAGTAGTAGTAGTAGTAGTAGTAGTAGTAGTAGAAGTAGTAGTAGAAGAAGTAGTAGTAGTAGTAGGGGGAGGAGGAGGAGTAGGAGGTGAAGGATGTAATATTTGTTGTTTTAGGTATTGTTATAGTTATAATAGAAGCAGGAAAAAGAGTAGTTGAAGTAGGAGAGGGAGTTAAAAGAATTGTATTAATATTCAAGAAAAACGAAGCATGTGGTGAAAAACAAGATACATCATGGCAAAATATTAAACTGTTTGATAACATATTTTGATTCATGATTAAAAACCACGGTAACCTAAATGTTATGCCGAGACGACACAAGATACTTATTACAATTTTGACAAGAAAACTATGTAGCATATCATGAACGGGCAGGGCCTTTGAAAGTTCCTCAAATCCAGTACAGTGACTTTGAAATATAAATTACATTATAGATGGTCGATATAGCAAGGTGTGTATAACAATGATTTGTTATAGGGACTTTTTAACATATTGTTAGTTTAGAAGTGTATCAATGAATGCCTATATTTGGTAAATTTAGACATCTGAACTTTTTAGCTAAAGTGTTATCGATATAACAAATGCCACTCAACAGGAAATTACAACGCAAAACAGTGTATATGGTTATGCTATCTGAATAAATCTTAACGTAATTCGGGTGTTTACCACGTAATAAACGCTTTTACTGTATATTCCATTATTAATATACGGTTGTGTACATTAACATTATAAAATCAATTATGTCGTAACAACATATTTGAATTTATTTTCATCGTTTCTAATACTTTGTCAATGATATGTGCAATAATATAATTTGGATTGGAGTATACACTCAACTTAATAGTCATATACACAATGTAACAAATGCACAAAAAACGGCACATTCTGTGCAAACTCTTTAAGTATTAAAGCAAAGTGACATCAATATAACATTAACTTATTTATCGATTTTGGACATAAATTGCACTCCTGCATGCGACGAATACTTAAATTGTTAAAGCATAAATCACCGAGACAGCGTAAGCCTGTTTTTATGGAAATGCAATGATATTTGCCCGGACCATGGAACAGAATTCGTTTTCAAACTATTGACAATTACCAGCATTATATACATTACAATTTCATGATTTACCCGACAGAGTTCGTTTCGTATGAGAAGATGAAAGTGCTTTATTATTATTTTAATAATTTCAATGTGACTGTATAATTTTAAAAGTACACATGTGTTGTAACAAACACACTATTGAAGTGTATGCGCATATTGTTTATACTGCTTGTTTGACCTTGACCTCTGCATGTTCCTGGTTATGGCTGGTGATCATATACTACCATATGAAACATGAACTCCAACATTCGGATTCTCTTAATCTGAATGCGAATACATGACTGACGTAGGCGTAAATTATCTTATATTCACTAAACGCACAATTCCAGTATTAAAAAAGTTTGTTACTCAAATATTATTATTCAAATAAACACGTCAGTTAGTGATGAGTTATTAAGAAGTGCGAATCTACGTTCGGAATATGATAACACCATTTAATTTTACTCACATGCGGCACTAAAACATTATACTAAGACATAATCTACACCACACACGACATAACGCAAGGCAATAAATTTCTTTTTTAAATGGTCATTCAAAAGTAGTGTTCATTTTTTTACTTAACTCGTTGAAAAGTTGGACTTGTATCACATTGTCAAATCATTGTTTTTGATCCATAACCTATATGACTTTATGGACTTATACCAATAATAATTGATGTTTGAAGTCGTATTTTATGTGAGCTATTCCCTATAATATACGTTTCAGTGCTAAATTGCAATATTTAAATTCACCGTGGGGATTTCACACAAACAACAGCTTTATTAAATAATTAACAAACGAGCGATTACGTTCGTCTTTTGTTAAACATTCCTTAATGATTTAAATCTGAATTTCTATTCTATTTTAGTCAAACGTTTATTACTACTATAATCGATTCTTCCATGCATCCGACCGAAATAAAATACTCTTCTTAACCGTCTTATAAATTTAATGTAACGTCTCTGTGTAACCAATATATTTCAATTTAATAATCAAATTCTGTTCACGACATAACTGCTTTTCAGCGTTGCATATATAGGCAAATTAATGCTCACATATCAACACTTTAACATGTCTAGTATCCCGGAACCGTATAATTTCAATTCCATTCATATTCTTACGCCACTCTAATTATATCATTCTGAAACTTCGTGATGCAACGAGCCTTACTAATGTAGGTCTTGAGCATTACGTAAACCTTAATTAAGCTACTAACTGTATGTATTGCTTTGCAGTAAGATATAGGTCATACATTTCCTGCCGTGGTACTATTCTCAAATTGCTTTTGCTAGCCCAAGGCGTTACATTTGTAATATGGGTCTGGTTATACGACAGCTTGTTTACCAATCAGATAAGTTGAGACCTTGTGGTGAACGAACAGCCTTGATATGCTAGAAATGAGTAGTACTAAACAATTATGGTAATATTGAACACAGTGGCCTCTTGTATCGAAGATTAATTGGATACGTCCGTAGTACTTCATATGGAATAATCTGTGTAATTGGGTGCCATTTTGGGACTACAGTTTATTTGCATATTACTTCCACGTCGTAGATCTTTAAGACCTCGTAAGTCCTAATTATATTAATATATTGAACGTAGTAATACATTTGGGAATGGTTTTATTAATAATGATATTAATAATCAGTCACAGAGAAAACAAATAAATGTCCTGTTGTTATATGCAACACGAATGTTACTGTGACGAAAAGTCCTCATATCGCAGTCATTGTCTCTGTAAAAATGGTATATCTCATATTTGCGGTACTCCAAAACTTAACAAAACTATTTTCCACGGAAGGCTTATATCTTAAAAGGGTTACGTATTAAATCTTGGTTTCAATACGGTGAGTCTAAACCACGTTTATGAAACAAGATTATTTTACTTTATTCCTCTACCATTATCTTGCAATGTTGATGAAGAAAATACACGATTGGAGCCGTATTAAAGGTTCAGTAACAATTCTGACTTTCTGTAAGCTTACGATGTTTTATTCAGCTCTCTTTGTCATATATGAGTCTCAATAATTGCTAATACAACGTAATGAGAAAACCATGAGATGTTAAAGGAGATAAACATGTTATGTCAATGAAGAACGATATGTGTTATATTATATGTAATGTATCTGATTTATTGTTAATTTAATTAATAACCAATATATAAAACACACACACACTCAAAAGGTGCAAACCCGTATTTATCGAACCTTTTGGAAATCTCTATAACTTTTACGACACAAGTTCTAAAGACATTTGCCCTGATAAGGATAGGTGTGTGTAAATGACGTTGCTAATACCAACGTAATGTAGTATAACGCATAACGTGATTTATTTAGTGTATGAATGGTAATATTTACGCACATATTAAGTGTGTTTGGCTTACCTCACACGGAATTTGAAATATATATTGGACCTTTTATTTCCTACGAAATCCATTTGTAAATTAGGACGGCCTGACGGGAAATATAAACTGTCAAAATGAGATTGAGTCCTACAATAACACAAACAAACACACAAGGGCCAATACTCGGAAGGAAACTGATTGTAAAAAAATGCTACTTTATATTTATTCATGTGGACATGTGTACATGCAGTTTATAAAAACATCCTATTGAGATTGTAGTGATTTGAATGTCATATATGTAATCTATATGACATCATAATGTTTAAGCTATGTAAGAACCCCATATGAATTATGGTAAACATTAAAAGTGAAATGCTTATTTGCTACAAACTATCATATCAGTCCTATGTTTCACTTACACATTTTACTATAACTTTTAAAGTTTGGAACATCAATATAATATATGACATGCAAATCTGCAATTATAGCGCTGTCATTTAGTACACGCAGCTTCCTATTTATGAAGATATACCTAAGTGCTGCTTTAAATGTTTAGAAACCACACATACAAGGATGCAAACGAACAACATAATGCATTTAACGAATGAAATTAGTCCCCAGTAACTATGTAAGCCGTGTAATGCGCATGCGCAGTAAACTAGATATTGGCATAAGAAATATTATAAAACGTTTTGAAAAACATCCAACGGGAATAGACAGAGAACTTGCTAACAGTATATTGCACAATCATTATTTGTGTCACTATATTTGATATTTAAACGTTAAGTATTACAAACCTGTGCATGTTGGTCTACATTATTTCAAATTACAACTATGTAATTGTTGATAAGTTGTTGGTTTCGTTTAGCAATGTTTGACATTTTATTATTAATATTACAAACACGTAAGATGACTGAATCCATATACAATTTTTAGCAGAAAAATGGTGGTTAGCAAAGCAACAAACAACCATTAAGATTATCAATACATCATATGTAAGTACCACATCACAACAAACAACGCAGGTTTTCATTTCTTTAAAGTCTTAATGTACGCAAGCGGTTTTGAAACTTACGAAAAGTGCTCGTTACGAATCGATTCCACTCTGACTGATGTATTGACCCTAAACGCATTATATTGCTTGTAATTATTGTTGAGCAAGTAATACCATTTGAAACACGAACTCATAGATTATTTCCGTTGGAAACCTGAATGGAGCATGAATAATGACCTTAAAGAGGATTTTGTAGCAATTCGAGATGGATATGCTTTTTCTGCGGTCATATATTGGAGAATTGTTACAAATCATGTCTCTTACGGAATTTTTGATTAATATGAAATATTACGATATGCCTTTTGTTTCATACTTCTATAAACTATCACCATATACTTTAAATGAACTTTTAGAAGATTTTAAGACACTCTCAAGGTATTCCCACATATATGTAGTGATCAACAAATGGGTTACATATGTTTTGGAGACAATGCACATATATAGTGTATTTCATACAATAGTTTTTGTTTAACGCAACTTCATTATAATTTTCATTTTGTTGAAACACGTCTATGAAAGCGTCCTGGTGGCATTTGTAAATTTTAAAAACAAACAGGTAGCAAACAATTTACACAAAATCTCGTCATTATGACGAGATCCTATTTCGTAATAACGAGACACTAAGTAGTAAACGATATTATTTCTTTAATATTTAGTTGTTTAATTGTTATGGTTTAACTCGTCCATACAAACAAATATTGAAACCATTACTTTTCATAGCTGTGTTTAATCAATTTTTTACCGTCATCGCATATGTACGTTTCGCCATCGCAATCTTTATACCATCCGAACATTAAGTTTTTGATTTAGCGCATTGCTTTGAGATTTTATCAGTATACATTAAATACAACTTAAATCGCTGGATTAATGAACACATACAACAATTTCATTATATTGTAACAAGGATTTGACATGGATTCAGTTATTTGACTAAAATTTCTCAGACATTACAAAAGCCATTAATTCATGTGAATCAATCGAAATAAATTAAGCTTCATAACAATGGCATTTTCAATTAAAATAAATTAAATGTAAATTTCTATCATCACAACAAATACGGTATACTTTACAATAACACAGTTACGTCTTTAATCACGAACTAGTGTTATCATACATCAATTTAAATGAAACTTCAGCTGTACCATCAGAAGAGAATTGTTATTAAACAATGCAGTCCTGTATTTATGACAAGGGACACATTTCCAAACAGCGAAACCTTAAACAGGGTTCGATAAAACAAACATCCGTTGTCTACCGCTGAGTGCCTCTGACAATTGGAGCTTTTTTAAGCTATCATTACTGTTTATGTTGTTGTTTAATTTCGCAAACTAAAACCACCATTACATGTACGTTTCCCAAACATTAGGTAATATTTTATGTAGCGTATTTCCGTATCGCAGTCGACGTCATACACGCTTCGTGGCAATATGTCAGTTCGCCTAGAGATTGTCCTGCCCGGAAAAACTTCATGAAATATTTAACATGAACCGATGGACCAGACTAGTCTATGATGCATGCGATTGCTGTTCTATAATTAAAATATATTGTCACATTATAATTGGTAAGCCACATGAGTCACTTTTGATTTTTTAGACAACATCTGCAACATGAGCCCGTAGGCATAGACTTCGGAAGTACTGCCAACATTTTTTGAAATTTTAAGTCATATACATGAACACTTCGAGCGTCCAACAACTTCATCCTAGTTTTTTAACAAGCATTTAAATGACGGTATTATTACAGAACAAAACAACTAACACTATTCCATACACATTCGATCTATTATTTCAAACTTATCAAAGTTATGCATTTACTGCATTTCGTTGCTGCTCCGCGGTTTCAGTTCTGGGGAAAACTAAACCACTCATTGATTTCACTTGTAATAAGATTGAATTGCTATGAAGTTTATGTTCGTTGTGTATGTTTGGTGTAGAGTTGAACATTAATTTAATCAGATTTGAGCTCCAAATATTCTGAACATATACCGTTCCGAGACAAAGATCAAAGTTTAAATAATATTGTAAGTCAAGTGATCTCTTTGTTTTATATTACATAGTTTTACTATAAATAGTAACAAAATGACGTCACGAGCGGGCTGTTATAAGTATTTAGCGGGCCAATATAAATTATATTGGCCCGCCGGGCCGATTTTTTATATCTGAAAAGAATCAACTTAACGTCAACTTAACAAAAATAGCGTCCACATTCAGTCTTTTCCAACGGTTGTTAATAAACCACAAATCAAGGAAATAAAACAAAAAATAAGATATAAGATAATTAAACGTAGCTCACAATTGGAAAAATAAAAGAACATCGATTGCAAATGAAACTGTACTGTAGATTAGATTGATGACACTATTTGTGCTTTAAGTTTAACAAGAGCTTATAACAATCAAATTACAACGATATGCACTTCCATTTTCTGTTTGTTCCATCCCTTTATCAAAATTTATTTCAAACTACACTTTTTGAAACGTTTAACGAAATCGAATTACTGCTCGGAGTGATTTATTTTATTCCTCTTAAAGTTTCCCATTATAGATTACAAACACACAATCCGAAATACGTTTTGGATTCGTTCGATGCTTTTTATAAATAAATATTTAACTATTAAATAAACCACAACGTTCGAAATGTTGTCACTAAAATCCAGAGTGTCTAGCTTAAAGCGGTGTGTTTCGTCACATAAATTACGTCACACGAGATACGTAATAAATGTCGTAATCAATTGAATGAATTAAGAGTACGGAAAGCTGGTTCGGTAACAAATTTAAATGAAGGAACAAAATATAATGCTATGTAATATAATCGATAACGCACGGCTGAGCTGGGGCGGCCGTCTTTAATCGGCCCTAAGCCGCATAATGGCCCTCGGGCCGTTATGTCGACAGGCGGGTCGATTATAGACGTCCGGCCCAGCTCAGCCGTGTGTTATTGTCTAAGTAATGTATATGGTGCCATGCGTACGTTCACTTTCATTTTAAGTTATTAGTAAAGGACAAAATGTGACGATTGACATGTGGTAAGCTAGTTTAAATCCCCAATCCTTTACCTTGACCTAGACAGACAGAAAATATATGTTACACTAAGGGAACATACAATGTGGTGATAAGGATGCTGCATGTTATGTGCTGATGATACTTATTTCATTTTCAAATAGTTTATTATCGTAGAAACACGGTAATAAGAATACATTGTGTTCAATTCCGTTTCATTTACAAAACTCCTTCGCAAATTGTCATTAGTAGTGATACCTTAATACAAATGATGGGATGCATTACACATAAGGGATCATAGGTGGAGAGCCAATCGCATAGTACACAGTACAACACTAGTAACCCGAAACTTAAATTAATATAAGTTAAATGAGTAGTCGTTAGGGGTTTGTGTTTGTAAATGCATTCAAACGGTTTTTCCGACTGATACAAATAATGAACACATTAAAGTCTACATTTTGTAAGTATATGCCTTAGAGAAGTGGAGAATACAACGCGGTGACTTCACTCCGAAATTGTCCAATACGAAATCAATAATTTAATTACGGCTTTGTTGATTTTAACTTCTCCATTTTCCGGATAATGGCTAATGCGAAATACTACCATTGAAATATGAACAAATTCAATGAACGCACTTTTCCATTACAACATTAGTTTGTTACTTGACTATTATGATTCGAAAACCACGGTGCTTAGTGGTAAGATATTTTAAAGTGCGAGTCTACATTCAGAATATGATAATTACATTTATTTCACTTGAATGCGCCACTTAAACATAAGCAATAATCATAAATAATCTCCACTACACATGGAATTATGCAATGACATCATTTTCATTCTATCATGGTCAAAGAAAAAACCAGTGTCATAAACTGCAAGATAATTTCAAAGTAGTGTACAGTTCTGTTTTACTAAACACTATGTAACACTAGATTCAGAACATGTATCATACTATCAAATCAAATTATGGTATCCATAAACTATATGAGCTGATAACATGTTTAATACCATTAATAATTGATATTTGACGACGTTTTTTTTGCGAGCTATTCCCTACAGTAAACGGTTACACGCTTTATTGCAATAGTTATATCCACCATTGGATTCTCATAAACAGACCAGCTGTATGAAATATTTAACTAACGAGCGATTAAATGTGTCTTTTTTGGAATACCGCGTAATAATTATACAAATTGAATGTATATCCTTTTGAAGTGAAACGTTCAATACTTCAATAATCAATTCTACTATGTTTCAGATCGAAATAAAATGCTTGTTTATTAATTATAACACCTTTTATGTAACTTTTTTATATCACCGATATATTCAAAGGAACATGCCAATTCCTTTTACTACATCACTGCTATTGAGCTTTTTATAAATAGGAAACATAATGCTCAAATATCCACACTCAAACCTTTCTAGTATCACGGAACCGTATAACTTCAATTCCCTATGCTTACGGCACATTACTTATAGAATTCGAAATCGTCCTGATGTAACGAGGCTTAATCTTATAGGTCTTGACCATTACTTAAACCTTAATAAACATACAAACTGTGTTTATTGCTTAGCCGCTGGATATTGGTGTTGCATGTTTTGTCTTGGTACAGGTCTGTAATTGCCTTCGCTACCCCAAGGCTTTTCTAGAGATCTTGTTTTGCGTCCACTTCTTTAACAATCAGATAAAGTGAGTCATTGAGTCGTGATCTGCTAGAAATGAAAAGCAGAAAACAATTATGGCCTATTGGGAACGGTCGCCCGTTCTATCGAATATTAATTTGATAAGCCCGTAGTACTTCAGATGTAATACTCTGTGATATCCAGGGTCATTTTGGTATTACAGTCTATTTGCATACAACTGCATTCGTCGTTCCTGTTCTAGACCTCGTAACCTCTGTATATACTCATAGATTGGAGATAGTAATACATTCCAAAAAACATACTTCGAGTTTCAAGGCTCTAATTGTGTTATTATACAAAAGAGTAGCATACTTTTCAAAAGACTTTAGCCCACGATGAACTAAACCTTCTATTGTAATTGTTCGAATAAACTGCAGGGCAAAATTAAAAGGAATGTTATGGGTTTGTAAATAATATACATTCTGATGACCTATGTTTTGCATTTACAGTGTGTACCTTTTTACCACTCAGCTTACTCAGCCAGTTAGTGTCTGATACAGTCTTCTGGAATCTATTAATACGAATATGGTAACGATTAAATGTAATTGTTTTAAGTTATCTATTACGTATCAGAACAATTTTCATAAATTAGGTTGCTTGAAAGGAATTGAATATACTGGAATGCCATCACCAGTTAAGCAATAACTGACATTCTCATAAATAGGTGCCATTTGGAACAAAAAGATCAACCGAAAACAATCATGCAGTCGGAGAAGTTTGGCAAAATATATGTGCCATGGACATTTTTTTTTATTTGTTGGTCAATATGCTGATATTTATTCTAAAATTCTAGTTAATTCTTGGTAAAAAAATCAGTAATTTACAATAACATTATAATATAGAACTGATTACACGTAGACATAGCAGCCAACCCCACGATAAGTTTACGTTCACAACAACAGTCCTGTCCATCGATAAGCAATCATAGCCATCGATGCATTAAATGATCGCGTACTTTAAATGTTTAGGATGGTTTTCGTAAATATGTCTGATCATTCAAACTACTGTTAAGACGAAAAGGAAGATATATGAATCGGGACGGTCAAGTATGTAAGACAATATGAGCTGAGTGATTTGAATATGTTGACCTAGAATACGTTCCGAAATAGAGTAGTGATTCATATTGTTGACAATAAAACGAGGAGTAATTTAACATTAGAATGATTAAAAACCATAGTTTGAGTAACGAACTGCATTCATAAAGGTTTTTACTAGACAATGACATATATATTTCAATATATCATAATTAAGGTGTACCCATGATAGTTTTCCGTCAAATAAATAGAAGACGCGCAGTATTGGCTATACATTTGGTTTGACATTGATGAATCTTAAGATAAAATATACCTGTTTTAATTAGTTATACGATGAAGTAATGTATCTGATAACATAATATATGTACATAGCTCAATGGCGTGTCAAAATAAGCTGCACACAACAAAATATATTAGCGACAGTTATTTGAATCGTATGACACAAATAGTCGGTATTCCCAACTCGAAACATTCCTCGTGAAATAAGTATCATTCGATGCCTTAGGTATTTAAATACTTGCTTAACCGATTAGATTTACTAGGCATTCAGACCAAACACGTGTGTTGATCAATTTTGTACTTAATACTTACACATTCTCTCAGATCTGTTTAAACCTTAAGTGCTCCATATTAAACGCTCTTAAATGAAAATAATTTTCAAACGAGTCAAATAGGGAGATCGAAACCGAAACCGAAAGAAAATCGGAAAACTTGTGTTTGTGACAACCAATATTTGCAGTTATTTAACATTTGCGTATCTTTAAAGTGTGTCAATATATTAAGATAACCATCTTCATTTGTTGTATTACAGCTTTATAATTGGCACAAACCCGCAACCCGTTAACAGCATGATTTATCAACTCTCCTGTAATTGATCATTGTCTGGAAACATATTCGGAATCGATACGTTATCACTAAATATACAGTTTAAAGAAACGAATGTTCACACGGGCATTCACATAATACGAATTCCGTGATCACTAGACTTTACTTCGCATGAATGATCAGATTTTTCGCCAAACAGGTCCCCTCTGATTTTAGTATTAATTTGATTCTGAAAAGGTAGCGTGTATGATTACAGTTTACCATACTTGTGCTGTACAAATATATTCGGCCACATCTATTTTCGCGGTTTAAACACGTTTGACTGCCGCCATGTTTAATAGTCAGAAAGCACATGCACCTGATTTAATACGCACAGTTTCACAAGCTCCTTAACATAATTGTACGACAAGTTGATATAATTAAGAAAGTCTGTAAAAGTCGACCTACTTTTGTTCATAAGCTGCCAATTAAAACGAGGAAAAACGAAAGACGTGATGCAAATATAACTGTTAATAAGCGAACATATTTGTTTTGGGTGCTTCTTCATCCAACAGAAACCATTATTGACCCTCAAACGCAATTTCAATTCCAGTTTAACTAATATCTTTGCAAGAAATACATTACACAAACGGGTGAAACAAAAAAGTTCAACAAACAAACAAGAAATACTAATAAGAGGAATTCATTATAAACGAATGCTGTCGAAAATATGCTTTAGATGCAAATCTGTTGACGGGAGTTTGTTTATTATTACAAGTGCAAAGAAATGGTTCTTACCATTTTTATACGCTATCCCTCTTTCTATACCACCATCTCAATTTCGTAAGTTTGATTTACAGCAGCTGGTGATTGCTGTTTACCTGAAAACTAAAATTAAAAAGCATACGTGGTGTGAATCTTTTAAAAAGTGAACACCTTCGATGTACATTACGCATTTCAATAATATTCTAATTGAATAACCTCCAACAGTGATATTTTAAATTACACTTCACATGTACATATACGTATCAATATAATAATAAAAAATCATGCAGCGTATGCAAAACGTTTAAATGCTTCAGAAAACTGTGTTTCAATTAAACAAACATATGCAATGTTAACGTCTTATCCTGAGAATTGTTATACAAACATCTCGTCAAACTAGCATTATTGTACCGTTGTTAAAAGTGCAATTGTTGTTGCATGGGTCTGTTCTGACTTTGCAATATGTGTTCTATATATATGTCTTTTAAAACCAATGCAGCTTTTGCAGGAGCATATTATTTGTGTATTTAACTATAATCTGATTTGATAAAAAATGAAGGCCAACCATCCCAAATTATTGTTTATTGTGAACGTCTTATCTGTACTATAAAGTATTATATACGTTTTCACAAACTTAAATTGTTTTAATGTGGTTTTATGTATGTAGGTACACATGTATTCATACTCAAACACAAGTGTGTACTTTTTTGCAGACGGTACTAATTCGATGTCGCATTAGCACACGATATTAATGTGTCTGATAATTTACTAATGTATTTAACAATGTCTTTGAAACAACACTATCGTATGAAAGTTATTTTCTCACTTTGTTGGTAAGTTTATATCAATGTTCTTTCATTGTTTTATTTCGTTGTAGAGTACATGTACCAGTGATATGTGCAATGCTTGGAAGACTTCTTCCAGTTCTTTAATTTACTCTACATTCACATTGTTTTCATTTCGGCGAGAGCTTATATCTGCTTATTACAATATAATTGCGTATAGCATGTGCTTTATTGTTGTGTTGGAGTGTGAAATTAAGTGTCAGTTCCTGTGCATTACTGCGTAAGAAAACACATTATGATTTAAGAAATTAAAGTTGATACGTGTACGTAATTCCATGTCATCGTGCCTCAAAAGGTTGTAACTCTATTGCTCTGGTCTCCGTCCTACCATTGAGTAATTAACTAGTAATTACATTGAATACGTTTTAATTCCCTTTTATTACTGTTTAATTTGAGTTGCAATGCTATTAGGTTAAATTTAATATACACTTATATGTATCATGAATATTGCTGGACCAAGTGTACGGTTGAGCGCTCTATAACCGGTTTAAACCCCCAGTGCTTAGCATTGACCGTTCTAGGGCGGTGACCCCAGCTTTATTACACTATGTGTGTATGTTGTTTCGTTTTGCGCCGTACTGTACTGTTTTGGCAATTGGTCACTTGCCATACATAAAGGACCACGAAGGTGTGTATGATAGAAATGCAATACTACAGTGGCTTCTGGAGTTTCACTTTTTTATATTAAGTTGCAAAAGAAAATACACAAACGAAAACATAAAACAGCATAACCCTGTATTGCTTGTGTAATATGGCACACAGGCGGTATAAGATAACACTGTTTTAAAAGTTAAGATTATTGGAAGATACGAATTACAAAGATCTACATTTTCACCAAATGTGTACATTTCGACAAATGCGAAGGAAGTTTCAAACGTTGCCAATGCCGACGACAGTTTATCAAATGGTATTATTTAGTTTGTATATGGTAATTGTTTTAACAGACGTTGCTAGCAGAAAGAATATGCGTTGACTATTCGATTACAAATGTCTATGAGACATTATCGTCAATTGTCTTCAAAACGCATACAAGTTAAATTGTTAATATTGTTAATCCTGCTGACCTCTTATGTTTTGAGTTAATTAATTATTTTGTATCAGCCCTGGTTGGTTCCGTTAATATAAGTACTACGAGTATTTTCCACGAGGTGAAGTCGTGGCATTATTTTGATTTGATATTACTCTCATGAGTATTGATGCCTTCAGGTATGGTCGTGTAAGCTTATTCAGAGCTACGTCCTCTAAATCGGCAGTAATAAAGAGAAACTAACATGTTTTACACATATTAAATTAACTGCCTTCATTTGCTCGCGTATTGGCTATCTCGAATGTAAATATATGTATTTGCTTGATGTCTTAAATGCCGATGAGATTTTGATAATTGCGTAATTGAAAAAACAAACATACTATCCATCAAATACTAAACGCATGGTGATGCAGTTTAATTTGACTCCATTGATACCGATTATAATTATAAACTAAGTAGATCTTCAGGGTAAAAAACATTAATTGTTCACGAGAATCGATCGATGCATGTAATGGACTATACTCTAATGAAATAAAATGTATTTTTTCGTCGCTAAGCATCACACATCCCGGCTATCCAAGAAAACAAAAGCAGTGTTGTCGTATGAGTTATGAGTGTAGTAGATGAAGCAACCGCTTGCGATTCAGTAAACTGAAGGGACGTTTAAAGTTTCCCATGACGTTAACTACCCACAATACATGTATATAAACCGGTACCCCTTTACTTACAATTATTCAAGTGCAACATCAATAACAACTGATAAGGGTATAACACTACTGTTTATTTCAGCACAACACTTACACCATTGTTTTCTTAAGTCGGAGGCCCAACACAGTTTTATAGTAGTCAATATACATTCACGCACATAAATTATACCTTTAAACTTTAGTTATTGTATTTTTTTTTTGCATGCAATTCCTTCCCATTAGTAATAAGGTCTGGACTTGCTACTAACGACAAATAGTTTGTCTTTGAAATCCTCTTTGCTCTTTGAAAACGGGTTGCAAACGAATCCAGCCAATTTAAGACCTTGCAATCTGAGAAGGTCGTTGTGAACTGACTTGTAATGAGATATGAGAAAACCAGCCTCAGACCATTGACTACTGACGCTTTTTGAATTGGCTTTTAGTCACGTAATGATGTTATAAACTTGTCTTCCGAGGGTCATTTATGGGCTTTAATATAAATGATATAAATTGTAATTCGTGTCTGTTAGAGCCTTCGTTTCTACTTATTATAAGGCGCATAATGATTTGGCTGTTGCCATTATTCAAGACTGAACAGGGGTGATCAAAGGCCAGTGTATATTCCGTAACTACTACTGCTGTGGGATTTATACAAAATATTATAGAATATTCAATGATATGTCACTTATGTTGCCGAATATTCTGTTTATTCACCAGTGTTTAAATAAATATCAACATTAAATGTACATACCGAAAATCAGGCACAATCAGACTGCTAAACATTGTGCACTGTCTATGCATTCTTTTAACTTTCTAAATAAACACTGATTATGTTGATCAATTTGCCAGTTCACCAACTATTAAACAGTGGCTTCCAATAGAAAACAGTCATACATGCGTTGTATTTGATTTGGGATCCTTGCATTGCACTTTAAATATAAACACTGTTCACATCACAGATAAATAGTATTACGGTAAAAACGCAATAATGACAAGAAATCTAAATAATATATCACGACATCAATAGTATTGCAGACATGTGACACGCCTTGGACCGGAATGCAATAAATGCCTTTTGACGTTTTATTATTATAAAATAAAAAAACTAGTTAACTGCGCTAAACCATCTGGGCCTGGTTGCTCAAAACTTTAACGGCCAGTAAAGGTAACGCTCTGTTAACTTGAGACACAAATACAACTAATTTTGGAAAAAATGTTATTATAAGACATATGCAAACTATTAAAGCAAACACATTTGTTTACAATTAACAATTATTTAAAAAGGTTATCAAATAAGTCACATAAATAATTTGATCCAAAAATTAACGGCTGTTAGCTTAACTGGCCGTTAAAGGTTTGAGCAACCGGGCCAAGACCGAAATTAATACCCTCTTATTCACGAAATTAAAGCGAAATTATATCTTTGAATCGAATTATCACACTACAGTCAAACAATGACAATTGCTAACGGCTGAACCGCAAAACACCAAGTAAAACAAATTCAACTAGAAATGGCGAGACAGATGCCGACGCGTATCCCCACGCCGCATAGATGTTATATTAAAAGGCAATTTTGGGTAGGCAAGCCAGTTGAAGGCCTATGTTGGTGGGGCCCCGGGGTGGGTACGAAAATAAATTAGGGTACGAAAAAAATATTGGGTACGAAAACAAATTTGGGTACGAACACAAATTTGGGTACGAACAAAAATTTGGGTACGAACAAATTTGGGTACGAACAAATGTGGGTACGAACAAAAATTTGTGAACGAACACAAATTTGGGTACGAACAAAAAATTAGTTACGAAAACAAATTTGGTACGGAAAAACAAATAGCCTAAGGTACGAAAAAAAATTGGGTACTAAAAAAATAAAAAATGTGATCGAAAAAAATGTTGGTACGAACAATTTTGGGACGAACACAAATTTGGGGGTACGGGGAAGTAGTACCCGCGGACCTCTCGATAAATTTAAAAGAGGACGGGAACCATGCTGCCTTTACCATTATCAATGGCCCTGGGGTGGGTAATGTGGACATGGATGGTCGAGATAGACCATGTTGTCATAAGAGATGTTCAGTATTAATTTCAAGTAAATTGGTGAATAAATGAAGAAGTTATGTTAAAACAAAATTTTGGGTCCCACCCCAACTCCCATCGGCCACTATCTCCTCCTACACTATTATCACCAGAACCTTGAAACTAACACACATGGTAGCTATGAGTTTGTTTAAAGGGACTGTAAACCACGAATGACGAAAAAAGAAAATTTCTAAAATACCACGACTGGTATATAACATTACTTGAAAAAATTTGTTTTTTTATTTTTAATTTATTTTTGTATTTATTTATTTTTACTGGGTATGCATACCAGGTAACTACAACTTAACTATGAATAGAGCAAAAAGATTGATCATCATCGTCACGTGGTAAACCCAGGAATGCAAATTCTGCATGCGTAGTGAATTGTATATATTTTATGTATAAAATGATCAATCTACTTGCGTTCATTATAGTGTGTATATCGTAATGTCACCTATTTTCGCGATGTACTTTCGATTTCACATCGCAAAATCTTATTACCGAATATACTGAAAATATGAATTTGTTCAAGTAATGTAATATACCAGTCGTGATATTTTAATCAATATAAACTAATCATTGTAAAAAAATACGGTATTTTAAAACTTTTCCTCTTTCGTCATTCGTGGTTTACAGTCCCTTTAACCATTTTACCCAATTATTTACCCATAACTTTTGACCCAGTGGTCAGATCAAAATTCCAAACATCTCACCGTCGCACATATGCTCATAGCTACCATGTGTGTAAGTTTCAAGGTTCTAGTGCTAATAGTTAAGGAGGAGATAGTGTCCAGGACGGACGGACAGACGGCGGAGATCAATACAAGATCTCCACGCTTTTAAAAGCGTGGGGATAATTATGGGTAAGATGCTATTATTATCATGTGACATATTACATAACAATCTACTCTGAAATTTAAAAACGTTTGTATGTTCGCATTAATTTGCGCTGTGTACTTTCGTTATTTAAACATTATTCTGTCCGATTATGCGGTGTGTTTAGGTCAATAAACACTAATTTTGAGTTATGATGAATAATAATTTAACCAAGAGGACGTTCGCTCATGTAGTTTAGTATGCAAACATTAATATGACAGACTGTTGTAACTGAACGCTCAACAACGAGGAAAAACAAACATATGTTTTAACCTAAATTCGCAAGAAACATCCATGATAAGGTAAATTGTGCAAACTTTGTTCACTCAATATGAATTAACATTGCAATTACTTGTAAATTACATTATTGACCCGGAATGTATATATGGCAAAATAATACTGTTGATACTAAAAACACGTATTCAACTATAAAAAACAGAATCCAGCAAGTGTAACTGACTTTACAACTGTTTTTATTTTATATGTGTATTGTTATTTTGTGTACTTGCAGATGTTAATAATGATACTATTTGCTTTGTATACATATATACATTTGTTCTTCGTCCGGTGTAATTTTTGCGACACAATTGTGATTTTTCCAACACAATTAGAATAGTTTACAAAGACATGATATGTGTGTCCGTTGTCATGATTAATGCGATAAGACAAAAGCAAAATAATCAAAAAATTATTCAACATGTCTGGCTCAATTTTAAAGATAACAACTGCAATATTATTAAAAAAATGAAGCCATACTATAATTCTAAGAACACATTATAAATGACTATTATTAAATAAGTTAACCTGTATTTAACATGGGTATCATTACTTTTAAAATTGTCGGCTTTGTATTGTTTGCGTGTAAGACAGTTGGGCAATTCATATGAGCCATGTTTAATGGTCAAATGTCACAGTATAACAATAATGCTATTGCTAAAAATATTCATAATAAAAAACATATTATCGGGCACATTTTGCTCAAAGCATATAAAAACATATCACTCTATTTAATATATAGTTTTTCTAGAATATACAATTATACGCGATTTGTAGTGTCAATATGAAAGTAAAATGTTCGGTCAAAGGGTTAACAAATAAGTTTCTAACACTCAGGAAACAATGACAATAAACAGCAATAAATCATTCAAAATATACAAGGAGAATGGTAATGTAAACGGTTTTATCGTTAGCGAACATAATGATCGCAAAACTAATATAGCCGTGACTCGACAGTTGATTTGTTTTGTCCAATGAATAATCGGACACTTTAAATAATGTTGGTAATTCAGATTGAATTGCCAAGCAGTAACCATTAGAGGAATATAAAACGACTTTGTTAATATCGAAACCATTACAAAGATACAACTTTTTTGGAACATTAAACAATATCAACACAAGATAAGGAATTTAAATTGATGACAAAGATCTAACCGTTGAAAACTTCCATTTACATGTATACGGATGCTAGCAGCCTATGTTCCGTTGTCTATCGGTATGTGTATCATTGCGGCCTTTATAATTATCGTAAGGTTATTTATTACTCAAAGATTTGACTGCATGTCGTTACGTTTTTTGCATGGCATTCACAAAAAAAGTTGGTGGCATCCCGTTTCACATAAATGATAGATCTTGGAGTATTCATCAATCACATCTTCATGGGGAGGACGAGTCTTAGATTAGTTCCGACGTGGGCAAACACCCAAAATAAGAACGATTGTTTAAGTATAGTATTTGCAGAAATGCAAATGAATGCATATATCGTGTCTAATCAACCTACGTGTATTCGTTTTTTCAGACAAAATGATATTTGTTAAACACATTCACTGCTTGTTAAGATACCCATAAATACCGTTCATACAGACACAACAACCATGTTTCCAAATGCTGTATTTTAAACTGTGTGTATTACCTGGTCCGTGACATATGTGATTTAATAAACAAATAGTTCCTAATTGGTATGTTTTATGGGATTGAAGCAGTTATCGCTAATAGCGTAACCATAATGCATACGAATATTTCGTATATTTTACCAAACCAGGGGGATAATGAAAACTGTCAAACGGTTACGTGGAAACGTGAACATTATTCCACCATATGTGAGCAAGTATCATTTACCTGACCAGACACTCTCAAAATGACCATATTATATTTGTTGGATAGCAATGAAACCCTGAAGACAGCGACCAAGACAAGATAACACACAACATTAAGATTTCTAGGGTGAAAAGTAAACGTCGCTATTGATTCGTTGTGATACGGTTTTCTAATCAGTGTTAGAGATTTTTTGTTCACGATGTCACGTTCTGAAATCATTTGCAATGACACAAATTAACACATACAAATTGATTACAATAAAACTAAATACTATTTCACGGCGTCCAAAGTTGTGCATACGTGTGAAACGCCTTTTATAATTTCATGAAAGTAGTTATTTTCGGAGATAAATAGATTCACAGTCTTTTCACTAAGTATTATTCTGAAATAAAAAATACCATTTAGTCCGCTAAACCATCAGTCTGAAATTAATACTCATTAATTTTGGAACTACAAGGAAAGTTATTTCTTTGTATCCAATTTTCAGACTCAGTAAAACAATGAAACTTGATGATGTCAACACAACTTCAGGTACAATAACACACACAACTACGTGTGATCTGTAATTAGTTTCATGTGACATATGAAATTAAAATCTTGTCTCACAGTGGGAGGCGTTGGTATTTAAGCATTAATTTCCACTGTGTACTTTATGTATTTAAGCAGAATACTGAAATTTCCTTGAGCAAGAAATTTATCCCACATCTGCTCCTCTCCACCCAGGTGTATAAATTGGTACCCGTGATCAGGGTAAAAAATGTAAAGCGCCTTTGAACGTACATCTCGAGTATGAAAAGGGCGCTTTATAAATGTGGTATAAAAAAAATACTTTCCGATTTGTCGATGTGTCTTGGTCAATAAACACTAATTTTGAGTTCTGAAGGTAATAATTAAACCTCTAGCCAATTTGCTCGTGTAGTTACGTGTGTACACATTAAACTGACTGTATTGATCTGGTTTATTTATTTGTGTGGAAACATTCTTCACTTATTATAATTTATATAGCAAAATAGCAATACAATGTGTACAAAATACTCTTCTGTAAATTCATACATATATAGCAAACTGAGACGGGTTGTTCTCAATCCACGTAACCAAATATTGAAAATAGAATACAGCGCATGTTTAGCATCTGCCACTACATGCAAATGTTTGAAGGTATTTAAACAAAATATGTTTTACACATATAACTCTGACTTGGTCATGTTAACTTAACACACACATTTGATTTGCATGAGTATTGTTGTACTGGTTATAGTTTTATAATGAAAATATGTGTTCTATATGCCTATATCTATGCGTTATCCTTTTGACGAGATTGTTCCGAATTAAACTCGTAACAAAATAAGTGTGTCCGTGGTCATGAACAATGCGATGAGAAACAAACCAATAAATTAAACAGAAGTTGTTCTCAAAATCAGTTCACATGGCTCTCTCAATTTTGAAGTCAAAAACTGAAATAATAAGTCGGAATTAAGACATTGGTCGAAATTGGTATGATTACCTTCCAAATCGTCTACTTTGTATTATTGCAGTTACGACAGTTAGAAGATGCACATACGTCATGTGTACTGGTCAAATGTCATAGTATATTAAATTTACAGTGCTATAGCTATTAATTAGGAAAAAAACTTTGGCTTTCATAAGGTACAATTATAAGTTTGTGAAGTTTTGATATTAATGACATTTTAAGGTAATGAAAGGGGTAACATTTTTTTTTCTAACAATCAGGAATAAATAGCATGTATTAGCAAAAAATTAAATCTAAATATACACATTGCATTTGTATGTACACTAAAACGGTTTAAGAAGTAACAAAAATAAAGATCGCAACCTCATTGAAGAAGTTATTTGATAGTGTATATGTTTTCGTCCAAGCAATAATCATGCAATTTTCACTACGTAGGTTGTTAGGATTGAATTGCAGAGCAATAACCATTATAGGAATATAATAGAATGTCAAAACCAGTTATGGAAATAAGTGATATCAATGGCTGCAGTCTAGAACAACAGACACAATTACGCCCAATAATCGGTCAACTGTCATACACGTTAAATATTAGTAAAACAGAAAATACGGTTAATCGGATCGTATTGCACACAAGAAAATAATGAAGTATAGTACATAACCTCCCAAGGATATACCAAGTATAGTAAATAATAAGCATAGTTTTCATTTTGTTACTATCTAAACTATATAAGATATAATACTTCGGATGCGACATGAATTTCTAAATAATACCCAGTTGAACATGCGTTTTTTGCTTTTAAATAGAACTTGTGGTAAGTCTTATCTTGTAAGATTAATATATACAGTTGCTCACAGTGAAGATTAACGTATTGATTCACACAATGTAATGAACACACTCAATGCAACAAGGTGTCATATTTAATATTGTTTTTTGACCAATCAATTGGGTTGCGTCAGATACATAAATATGTTTGTATGTCCATATCATTAATCTATCGAATTAAGAATGTAAATATAGTTTAAAGAATGCTGATGTGTCAGTCTTGTCACTGTTACATATAATTATCATCGGCAACGTTTGTGCTTTAGCTTTCTCACATCTTTAAGTCAATATCTAATATAATCGCAGAATGACTTTGTAAGCTATACATTTACGGAGGCTTATCTAACAGTTCCTCAAGAAGTTGTTTTAAAATAAGGGTTTTGATTTATGTAAGATTCTGCTTGTCTTCTGATATTGGAAATCGAATAGCACACAAGACGTTGCTCAGTTACAATCGTGACATGTAATGTGCTTGATTGAGAAATGTAATGCTTCCCTAAGATTGTGTTGCACATTTGTTCACTATGAAGTTTCCCCTGACCGAAAATGTTAAGAGGCTAATATTTGCATCCAGGATTTGGGTGTTCGAATAGTTTCTTGGATCGTGTTTCCTTACACATAAAGGAACAGTCGTTGGAAACATGCAATATTGTTTATTGTAGTTTAGCATTTACATAATAATTGTTGAATAATATCTCAATCCTTTGTTGGAAAACATAAGAATATTTTGTGAAATCTTGACTCATTAATCCCTAACATCCGCAGTTGTCAATTGGTTGTATTTACTCACTGTATTCCCGTTTGTAAATGGCAACAGGCCGACAGTATGAAAAAATAATATTAAGCTTAGTTTCGTGAAATCTACACATTTTGACATTTTTAATTTTAGTAGTTCGGGCTAGCCTTCCCGTGTAGATGAAATTCTATAAAACACAAATGTCAACTTTATGTATTCAAAGACAAATATATTATCGGCACAATAAATCAGTCAAGGTTTGTTATCTGCAATAATGCAAATATGTATGATTAGAGTCTGCACACGCGTTTACAATTTGTTTTCAAATTATACAACAAACTGTGATATATGGATTTGTTTATTAGTTATTTTAAATGTGTTCTTTATTTTTAGAAAACATATTAAATGTTTCAATATTGTAAATACAAATTCGATCAAATGATGGTGCGCAACAATATAGTTGAGTTTGTGTGTTTTTGGTAATTCATGAATTTATGAATACAAATGAACCGCCAATAATTGTCTTTGCAACTTAGCAGTTGCTTCATTTTTCCATTAATCGTCAATATACCATCCTCCTCTTTCACACTTCGTATATCGGAGACGTTTGTGTAATATGCAATCGATTTCAAAGCCGAACAAGGCTACTGATTAGAACAATCTTAATATATTTGCTAATGCATTTAAATCCGAATGTGTTCATGTTATATGCATTGCGCGCTTGTTAACGGACTTTTTATAGAAAGGATTTGTGCACTGTTCGTTATGTTTTCTATTCCAGAAAAACAAACGGATAATTCCAACATAACGTTGAATGTATGATTTGAAGACTGAATGACATATACCTGTTGTTTTCAAGGCAATACAAATATAAATGTTTATTGCGCATTTTTACTTGGCAAGAACTTTGACTTGCGCCGTAAATTATGATGGCAGACGGACGTGTAATGTTGGCCATTGTCATGTGTCCAATTGAAATGATCCACTTTTTGTTAAACGTTACACACCAACATGAAGACAAGACATCTTACTTACTATAATTTAGCAGATATTTATAACAAATTTTTTTAATAGTTTAAATGTCGCAGATGAATAGATGCACTTCGAATTGTACTTGATTCGATAATATAACAAAAAACAGTATACTTATTTTTATCCTTCAGACTTAACAGTATTTCTCTGAAGCAAAGCATGTGGAAGTTATATAATTCGAGGCATTCGGTTAATACATGATCGAGATTTAGGTAGAACAAAATACAATAACACATAGTTGTATTACCTGTGAAAAGTTGATGTTGGCATTCTGAAAACAATCCACACGTAATGGACATACAAGAAGTGACATGTTTTACTGTTTAAATACTACAAGCGCTATTTATACAGTCCAACCACATGAGTGTTAGGTTAATGTTCTATCAAGTGGATATACTGTTCTCCAGCGATTTGAAATAGCCTTTTGATCGTCGCCTATCTTGCTATACTTTAGTGGGCGGCAATTTGATCAGTTTATCATAAGCATAAAACTTCCTTTCCGAATGGATAAAGTAGCTTCACTGAATCGGATAATGCATTGCATAACAGTACATTGAATTTACATTTCTTCCTTGTGAATGAAAATCACGCACACACGCACACAACACAGCTAGACATGCAGATTTTATAAACAAGAAACTAATCTCTTGAATACGAAAATGTCTTTATTTACTATCACGATATTTAAGATGAGTCAACTATGAGTCCTAATCAAAAATACCTCTTTTGCGTTGAGACATGCAACAACAACTAAGCCATGTTAGTAAATCGTCGCCTTAGTATTGAATCAACGCACTGATCATTTGCTTTTTACACAGACCTCTTCATACACTCGAAATGATAATTTCAACATACTGATTATGTTAACTGGTTATTGTATAGGAATTAACAGTGGAAGCTCTTAAGACACATTGTGATCTTTTGGTCGAAAAATGTGTTTATGTATAATTATCTTCGAAGTGCGCAATACTTAAAGGTTTATAGTTTGATACAACTCCGTATTGTGCTAATTGTATATATTAAGATATGGTGTCATATCTTAAATGTAAACGCTATCTAAACAACAGTCAAATGTTTGAATATAATGTTCATTGCATAAATTGGACGAAGAAGAAACAAGTTCTTCTATATTGACTTTAATAAACGAAACTATTCCTATATAATAAGTTTTTTTTTTGTTTTGTCTTCATCTTAATATGTGTTGTGTCTGCGTGTTTAACATTTGCGTACTAGTTAAAATTGCATTCCTTTTTTATGTGTAAATGGAATGAACATTTTTTTCGCGAAAGGAACACACGTATCGTTTCAAATCATTGATGCCATGATTAATTTGACAAGACACAATTCAATTTATTAAACAAGATTATTCCAAGCAATTCTCGGACATGTCTGGCTTAATTTCGAAGATAATAATGCAACATCATTGAGAGGCGTACTCAATAAATTATAGACGGCCAAACCATTGGGATCCATGCAAATGAGGTATATTCGTAATATCTATGACTTCATTGTTTTCTTTCGAACACAAATGCATATGTATTATTTTAAGTATTATTTGAACATCAAAATGTTTTGTTTCCGGCATATTTACGAACGTGTTGTTTCTTGAGTATTTCGCTTAACTTTAATCCGTGTCATATGTGTCACCAGGTGTTGAGTGATGTCACACGGGATCTGCGTTTCCAGGCGTTAAATGAAGTCATGTTAATATGCATGTTCTCCATGAGTGAAATAAATTTTTGTATATCGCGCACCATAATGTTCTTATTGAGTGTATGAACACACTTGAAAACATTCAAACCCTTATATTGTATTATCCATAAGGCTTATGCTTTACTTTAAGCACATACTTATATGAACGCGGTATCGGATTTTGGAAGTTTTCAGTATCTAGATTACATGTGAAATAAACAATTGAAATAAACAATTGAATGATACATGTACATTCTTTGTCAACATACACTTTAAACTGCACGAAATGTTTCAGTAATATTATTTTCTAGCCAGACGATAAGTTACAGAGGTGTCATTTTAACACTGACAGTGGTCGACAAAACCAGGTGATATAAGTATAATGTGTGAACCTCTGTTCGCATGTTGTTATCGATAATCGAAAAGCTTACAATATCGCTATCTTGTATTGAAACGCAAGAAAAATGGATGGTCAAGGGCTTGACTGATTACGATACTGCTTCAAACAGTTTTTTTTGCACTCTGTTCTCTGCGGTGTTGGAATTCGTAATGTTTGCAAAAATATTTCAAACGTGATTGTATAACGCCACCATGATGTTACTTACTTCCCCTACTCTTGTCAAATAGAAAACTTTAAAACAAATATCACTGCCAATCGAAATATCATTTACATGTGAATGAGTACTCGTGTTGTTTTCATTGACTGTTGAGATGTATTGCTGACATCATTGATCAATAGATTCATCTGATCATAAAATAATACTCTGTTATTCTTGCCCCACTTTATGTGTTGTGTCGTAGTCCACTTAATGTTATGCATTAAATGAACTGGCTATACACAATATCGTGAATGCACATTTACGTCCAGTACCTTATGCGATACATTGACGTTTTATCAGTTGTGGCGATTTCATCAGATGTGGCAATTGCTTTAGTTGTTACGTGACATCATAGAAAATATAATTGTTTGTATGGGTAATTAATATCCTTATTTTAGCTGTTTCTTAGGATGCGAGATTAATGCTTCGTTATTATACATTTCCCCATTTACTCAATGGTAGACATGTAGACCTTATGACAAAGAAATACAAGACTTGGAAGCATCGATTTTACGAATTGAGGACGTTTTGTAACCTTCGATTCACCTTCTTAGACAATCGATTTCAAAACATGAACATGTTTCGATGTAAGAGGTCAAACTGGTAATCTTCTAGAGCTATAATAAGCAAAATCGGGCATTGTATTTCGTCAACCGCAATTACTGGTTGCAATCAATAATGATAAACGTCTACAAATAGTTCCCATATTACATAAAACCCTTCAATAAGTGATTATCCGAGAATAAAATTTCCCTAAATTCTAACATACATTTATGATTTTATAAGTTTGTCGACTTTTCGTTCTTCTACAAACTCAATATGCATTCATTTAATTATCTGTATGATAATATATTTTACTGGTAGTTTTCTTTAAAACGCGAATTGATTGTAATTCATAAACTACTAATACAGAAGTTGCCAACAAGTTTTTTAATATTGATACATGTTTATTATACATATGTGAGATATATAAGTTTTGTCGTGGGAAACAAATCCTCGGAAGACATCAAAATTCATGGTAGTGTATTAACACCGCAATTACTGGTTGCAATCATTAATGATTAACGTCTACAAATAGTCCCCATACCACATAGGACCCTTCAATAAGTGATCATCTTAGAATAAAATTTCCCTAAATTCTAACATATATTTATGACTCTATAAGTTTGTCGACTTTTCGTTCTTCTACAAACTCAATATGCATTAATTTAATTATATGTATGATAATTTATTTCACTGGTAATTTTCTTTAAAACGCGAATTGATTGTAATTCTTAAACTACTAATACAGAAGTTGCCAACAAGTTTTCAATATTGATCCATGTTTATTATACATGTGTGAGATATATAAGTTTTGTCATGGGAAACAAATCCTCGAAAGAAATCAAAATTCATGGTAGTGTATTAGCACCGCAATTACTGGTTTCAATCATTAATGATAAACGTCTACAAATAGTCCCCATACAATATAAAACCCTTCAATAATTTATCATCTTAGAATAAAATGTCCCTACATTCTAATATATATTTATGGTTCTATAAGTATGTCGACTTTTCGTTCTTCTACAAACTAAATATGCATTAATTTAATTAAAATTATGATAATATATTTTACTGGTAGTTTCCTTTAAAACGCGAATTGATTGTTATTCATAAACTACTAATACAGAAGTTGCAAATAAGTTTGAAATATTGAAACATGTTTATCTTACATGTCTGAGATAAATAAGTTTTGTCGTGGGAAACAAATCCTCGGAAGAAATCGAAATTCATTGTAGTGTATTAACACATACACAACCAATATTAATGTTAAAGCTATCCGGATATGAAGTTGATTCACGTGAACGCCCCGTTACATGAAATAACCATCAAATATTAAACTTAAGATGTATGCGTGGTAATACTGCCGTCACACCTAATATGCGTTCTTAATGCGTTATTATGGCAACCATGGACGGAAAAATACGGCGTCCGAACGCCAAGAACGCAAAGGGTGGCGACCTGCAGGCGACTTATTTTGAAATGTTCAAAGTAAACACCGAGGTCGGCGATCCTGAGGCGTCCTATTTAACACACGTTAGGATCGTCATGAGAACGCCATAAACGCATTAGCAACACGTGGGAAATGTAAAAAACGTGAACTGGACAAAAGGCAGTCGTACTAGAGTCGCCGTGGAAACGCATACTATTCGTTCATTGACGACCGGGCACTCTATTAGGACAATACTGTGTTCTCAGTTCTTCTTTAGATTGTATTATTTATATGTGGTGATCATGGTCGTTGTGCGAGCTATAAGGTCGCAGGGGAGTCTTAAGTTTGGACGCCTTGACATTTTCCTCGTTAACTACTGTTGCGTATATATATAGTTCAATATACACCACCTATCTTTACAACCGTTTGTAAACGAAATTCTGTTGGTCACTAAACACCATTAATTTAATAAAAGACTCAACAAATATTAAATTAAAAAAAAAACAAGTGCCTTCTAAAATCGTACCATCGCGATTCCATAGGGTGGACACAAACTGCTTTTTGTTTTATTTTTGGAAATCATTTCATGCGAAACGCCTCCATGAACCATAATATGAAATAGTTTACTGATGATGCATGAATCGTGAGACTACACGGCCCATCATCATCAGCTCACGTGCACGTTATCCATCAGAACAACATTTATCAACATTTGTATTTTAATAATTGGCAATCAATGCCACAAACATTTGGCATAGATAACTAATGTGTGTGTGTGCTTTTCACGGTAGTGCTCGCTTTATCATGCAATACAAAACAATAAAACTGAAATAATGCTGCGCACACACTAAATTCGAAACATATAAATCACATAAAGTAAAGTATGTACTCTATATATTCAAAAACGTTTTAGGGGCAAACGCATCCAGCCGTTACAATTACTTTTCATCTGCGATTAAGTTTGAATTGCAGAAAATTGTCTGCAAAAAAAGTTAATATAAGTGAAACGTATGATCGATTATTACGTGATTTTACTATCTGTGATTTTTGTGATAGTTTAAAGTACACGCGGGTTTGTTGTTTTAAATTCACAAATATTTGCAGTATACAACACAATTTGACACCTATATAAATTATAACAACTAATTTATATATTGCATCATAACATATATTGGATTCATATTTGCAAAGTATGCTCAATCTTAGTTTGTACAGCTTATTAAGAATAAAACAAGAGCTTACGCATTATGCAAACTTTCGTGTAATAATGATTGTTTAAAGCCCGTTGGTCACTCAATCGGTATATAGTTTTACCTTACATTTATAGCGACTTTAAGTGTCCAATACGACTTCGGAAAAGTGTATTATTATTATGATTGACGTTTGTCAGTCGTGTTATTTACTGTCAAATGAAGGCGTGTTCTTACTTTTACAGACATTTGTGTGTAATTTCCTTTTAAAAGTTTTAAACGAAGTTATGTTTTTTTCACAATTTACATCTATGAATAATATATTGTACTACCGTCTTACTTTACATTTATTTAAGTGTATATTTAAACACCATTTACAATTTAGCATTTGAACACAGCATTGTAATATGGAGTTCTTCTTTAAATAAAGGATTGGTATCAATAGCAATATATTTTATAGCGCTTAACTCATAATCGCCAGTTATTTGCTTTCAACAATAAACAATACCATGACAGAATTTCAATACTTACCCTCATTACAATCCGTAATATCCGAAGTAATTTAGCACAATTAAACAACAGCCGCACTCTGTTAATTGATTCCACAAAGCAATAGCTCACCATCCAGTGTCATTGGATAAGACTTTGCAAACCCATCGCTTATTGAATTGGATATCGGGCTTGGTACGAGCGTAAGAATGAGTGCGTTGTGGAATTACCCGATACCGAATAGTTATTGAAATTGTAACAAATATGTTAAACACACAGGAAAATAGTATGACATTCTGAAATGGTGAGCACTTAATATGACATGTTTATGATTGTGGCATCTTAAAAAATGATACCATATACGACACTGTTCCGATAAATTATTCATTGTTTAAATGAAAATATGTGTTTTATACTGTTTTGATATCTTGAACGCTGTTAAAATAAAGTATCTCTTTAAATAAAATGAAATCAAATGCATTATTAAACATTCGTTTCGCGATTGCTAGTCCGTGATAACACTAAAATTTTAAGACAAAAATATAAAGCGTTTTGCCTTTCATGGTCCGTAGACAATTAGTGTAATGTACATGTGTTTAAAGTCCATTGATGCGTTGATCCACATAATCTCATCCTATCCTGACTGTATTTTTGTAGGCTCTTTTAACATGTTTAGTGTTTTTCATGGCGAGAACCTAATCTTGTTGTGTTTAGAATGAGTATTAATTGGCCGGTAGGGAACAGCTTTAGTTTGCTTGCTTTTGTTTCCGCATAGGCTCCATGTTAGACATTAAAGCAGTACGAATTTAATGACATAACATACACTTTTAATATAATCATTGAATCACGTGTTTTTAATAAACTCGAGGAAACAAAATATAAACGTCAAAACACAACAGTGTTCATGAATCATACATTTGTAATACATTTCTTAAACCACATTGAAAAGGGTAACGTCATTGTAAAACGATGATGTCTCCAAACACACAAAGGAGAAAACTAATAAATATATTAACAACTATGACTCGTGTCCTTTGCCTGTTTTGTGACTTTTTTTTGTAAACCTTAATGCAACTGCTTAGGGCTTCTCAAGCAAACAACATGACGGAGTGCAGCTCACTCCGGGGCCGGAAATTACAAAATAAGTGTGTTCTCTTGGACCTGTGAGCATCAACTGTTTTGTGATGTACTGTCAATGCGTGAGTGTTATTTGATTTCTCTTCGCTTCTCAACATTGCATTAAGCTCAAAACATTTAAAGTAACACAGCGACAAATGTCAAAAGGCTTCAAATTACACCATCCTTACAATCTGAGTGAGTTAACTTAAGTGACCCTTAAGTGCGTTCAGTAAAGGCGAACGTTCGCAAAAGTTGGTAACCGTGCGCTAACTGAATGGTTGGTTCGCTGCGTAAGTTTGCGATTGATAGCGAACGCACTCGGGAGGAAGTTCGCTTACAAAAACAATTGGCGGCCGGGTATGTGGTTGAACAGTAAATTTACGGAACATTTTAGCAATTTTTCCATCCAAGTACAGTCTTCAACATGGTTATAATAAACTTTCATTCCATTATTTGCACCAAATTGCAAATAATACGTTATTTTACATTGTATCAGTCATACTTTAATTCAGTTCAATTGGTGCCGCCATCTGTAAACGTTTGCGGCTTTTTGTTCAATAGGTCAAAAGGTCATGGCGAACGTTCTCTGGAACTGAACGTACTACTTATGGAGGCTTGTGTTAGACCTATATAACATTATCTTAATTTAATCAACAAGGAGGCACGTATCATAAAACAAAATAGTTAACCTTAGAATGGATATATATANATATATACACACGTTAAGGAAATAATGCTTACTTTTCCTTTCTGCATTGGCGGACCCCTGTCGAAACACGATTTACCAATATCTACCCACATGAAATAGACGCGATGATTTGGTTATAGCACACCATGCCACGTAATCAGTATTTGTGTATTATATATGTCTCCCACGTGGAAATAAATAATAAATCGTTGCATGTAGCGCATGATATTTACAATTATACGTTGGAGAAATCAGTTGCATGTGGTACATGATGACAAGTGCATCATTATCAATATAATAAGAGGGAGTTGGAATTTTGCATTAATAATGTAGCAACTATGTGTCGGCGGAAAATAAAAACACTGATACTATGGACATCTGAATAAATATCACATAGTTTAACATATACTAAAGATGAGCGCGTAAGTTGTTATATTTTGTAATTAATTAACTGTTTATGTATAATGTTTCTACATTTGTCTTTGTGCCTTGTATATATATAAATACTATGTATTTCGTACTTATCTTGCCAAACAATGTGTGGTCTTGTTTGAAATATATTTAAACTGAAAACATTTACCACTTCATTTTATACAATACATACACTTCTTGAATCGTAAAAACGCATTTTACTTATTATTAATAATTCGTTATACTGTCTACTTGACAAATATGTTTTTTCGAATAAAAATAAGAAGTGTCTGATGCAATTGACAGCTGTGTTGCCAGCATTACATGGTGTAATACAATGCATCATTATAGATGTCAGATCTATCATGAAAACACAGCGTGTATATATCAGCTACAATCATTTACATCGAACATAAACGTTTCGGAAAGAAAGTTATGTGTCTAAAGTATTTTTAGATAATATTTATAGCATACATATAAGAATAAAAAATCAACACAGCTGCTATGCACAACATACATAACTTCGTAAGAGTTCATTTGCCTCTGGTTATTGCAACGCTACTGTGAGAACAATGACTCACACGAACGTTTTTCGAGAGATTGGTCAACCATATTATTATTGACATATTTGGACATTATATAACGTTTTTATTTCGAAACGAGAGTGTTTGGAATTCCAGTTAATGTGCTTCAGGTAGCCTTAATAAAACTCGTTGGTTATCCCTATACCCTACCCTGTTCCATGGTACTCACGGAAGCATATGCGTTAACTTTTCCATGAACATTCCAAATTTTAGCCCGAAAAGGTTCGCTTATTAAATGCGACAACTGTGAGGACATATAGAGTTTGTTGCAGAATCTGCGTCCAGTGTATAGTGCGATGGTGGGGTCTTTATTCTTTCATACTACAAAAAGTATCGGATACAGTGAACTTTCCTCGCCTTGTCAGATATCACCACTTAATCACGCGTCTGTCTCACAAGTCAACTTGCAATGAATTGCTTTATGATATGTAGTTGATACAGCAGCCACAAACGCTTTTGATAAGCGCCTTTCACTGTGTGCTGATTATCGACGCTCGCATTGTGCTTCATTATGCAAAAGTTTTGTACAAATGAGACGCATTTAAGATATTGTATCTTAAAAATAGCGCGTAGTTTTCTATTTCAAAAATCGGACGTCAACTGGATTCATTCTACTGGAAGAAAAGATGTGTTTGTATCAAACAAGCCAATTTCAAATACATATTTACTCATTTATAAAAAACACAACTGGAACCCCACACAAATTGCACACAAATTGCACAGCAAACACTCGTGCAATTGAATAACACAGTTACTAACAGTTTGTTTTTATATTTATATTACGACTGGGTTTGTAACCAATATAATACTCTATACGTATAATTAAGTTAGACTCGCAATTCACTCTCGTACGTATCAATTTAACACCGCACTTTATGTGTAGGTTACAGACACATCCATATGGTTTTTTTTTTCCGAAAACAAAGCAAAATACGTACAGATTTACTCATATAAGAAAGTTTACGGTTGTGGAACATTTTTTGTAGACGAGATTGGGGTTATAGATTTTGGAGTTTTGTCTAGTTGGGTGAACTATATTAGTTCGTTCTTGAAAAAAACTACTTCATTTCTTGTTATCTTTAATTACGTTTCTTAATAATGTTAAGTTCAACTTTAAAGTCCGTAATTATCTTCGTTTAATTTACACATTTAGTTCTCATGAAAGCTTTTCTGTCCGTCGATATGAGCGAAAAACAGAACATCTAGTATTTGTGTCAACGATTGGATTCTCTGATATTGCTCTGCACTACGACAATGAAACCAATACGATAGTACTTGAATGTGACTTTATTATTATTTAATTTGATTTCTTTATAAATAAATAACTTTCTCCTTGATGCCAAGAAACACTGACTGTATAAGACAGATGATGATAGATTCGTATAATGATGTGTTGCTATGTTAGGTTCCCTGAAATATCCCTTATTTGTAATATATCGCTATCCGTCTATGAAGTGTTATAAGTGCATTCGCTTTTGTTGGTCTCACACGTTAGGTTTTCTGCTGCTTTATGCAATAACTGCGACAAAACGTCAGTTGGTGTTGTTACTTTTGTTTTTCGCATAAAAGCTCGGACTTAGTACAATAGCGTTAAGGGGAATTGAAGACATTTGTCAACGGGAGTATCTTACGTTTAGGTTATTTTGTAGACGTATGCATTTAAATGAAGACACATATGATACATTAATAGAGTGATATTCACCAGATCTGAATGCAATAACTGTACATATATACATTCAATTGAAATACATGTACACACATTTTCATAAGTTATCGATTTGTTTGTGTATGGATTTCTTCCAAATTTGGAATAATCACATACAATCACTTTTTCTTATATTTAATAGAAATTGAGTTCGAAGTGAACAACGATTGCATACATGTTCTATAAACGAACAACATCACTATGTAATAAGATGGCCATTAACCGTTTATCACAAATGAGACAGTGTTTGTACATATTCGCGAATGGATGCTGAGAACCATTATGTCCATTTATTGCTTTTGGTTATAGGTCGATAATTTATGTCATTGACAACCCGTAGAATATTTATGTAAATGTATAAATCAATTGCAAATACGGGTTTTTTCGAATTTATTTAGCTACACAAAGTTGCAGGTTTGTATTTACACACATTTGAAACGTGCAAAACACATGGCGTTATCGTATGCAAGTTTTCGAGATATTAGCGCTATTGTATAAAAAAACACATCATCACACTGTTGCCCTCCAGAGAGATAACGGGTTATGCAGACTGTTCGCAAATACAAACAGTTATCGATCTAAATTAACCATGTATAGCAAGTTAAGAAGTGAAACACAATGCTCCAGTTGGCGATGACACACCGTCAAATTGTCGGAAAGGCAGGCAAACATACTGAACAATATCGTATAGACAGACACATAGGCGCACAAAAGGATTAATGAAGAAACAGACAGAAAAACGGACGGAAAGGCATGTCCATGAATATCAATTGCATGATCCTCTCTAGTGAAACACCAGAAATGAACAAACAACTTAATATTCAAAACATATTAAAATGCACAATTGGAGTTTGCATAAGAATCCATCAGGCGTATTTTGAACATAAATGGACAGATTAGAAAACATGAGAGAACAGTTATCGTCATTTTAAAAGGGGAAGACATGTACTGGTATATTTCACAATGTACAAATACCTCTGAAGTCCTTTTAAATTAATGCAACATATTAACGGCATGCCGTTTACAGTTGTATACAGTTGTATACAGTTAATTTGATAATACATAAGACAATAAGCCCATGAGTATACATGAAATGTCAATACAATATACATTAAACAAAGTCACTGGTCATTCAAATTATAAACATAAAAAAATCGGTACATTTTTAAAAAGAAATATTTGGTACTCTAAACAAGGCAATATACAGAGAGAGGCGGTGCATACATATATACCAAAAATCCTACCTTAATCGTAATATGTATTATAAGTATTTCTTATATTTTAACAATATTACTATTTTGAGAGGTCAATATTCTAACGATGACACAAAGTCAAGTTATGATATTGTTTTCACATCTGCATTTGTAGGTTTTTATATATGTATTGCTAAATTGATGTTGCTGTTAGGTCAAACACAATAAAGAACAAGATTAACAGTCAACGTACGTCGGTGATGCTTTATGTAAATATAGATACAAAATGCTATGTTTAAGACACCATTTACATGCATTTGCATAATTTGAAAAATAACAGTTCTAGCGGGAGTATCTGTCATTTATTATGTCAATAAAGTTCGCTAGTGTCATCGTAGTGTGTTTGTCTATTTATTAACCGTGTATATACACAGGCAAATAAGAAACCACACACTATATTTAAATGGGAGATATGTTATATGTATCTGTAAATATATANTATATATGATCCCTTTAGAGAACGGACGGTAATATTTATAACAATGTGTTATATGTTTCATAGTCAGCGGACGAACGTGTCTATAGTATTCCATTTTGGAGTAACTATCTTTCCTCAGTTCATTTGTAAATACAATCTGTGATGCCTTATACATCATTCTTATTTTGCTACGTTTTACGGCCGACAAATGACATGAACTTATCGGAACTTCACGATACGTCTATCAAGTCAGTCCGCTACACTAGCACCGAACAGTGGGTCATTGATTTAAAATACGCACATTTCTACTGCTTAGTGCATTGTTCACAATATATGTCATCATGATATTTTTAATTGCATAGTTCTTTCTTTCATCGCATCAGCCTAGGGTCTTTGAAGAAATAATTAAATTGTCTTAATGGTCTTTGTATCCAATATTGCTATATTAGACAGCAATGCATGACGCGTTGGAAAACGTGTTTAAGTGTGGGTCTCATACTCCGCTGTGTATATTGTTCACAAATACATACAACTCATGTATAGCCAGTCTTATAAAACTTAAAATAACTTAAGTTGTGCGCATTATGTAAATTATGAGGCTTGCATGTCCAACCAAACTGCATGCTTTAATAATATAACAATTCAACACATTCTGTAAATTGGATAACATTTTAAAGAATGGATAACAGACGGTATTATTTTCATGAGGCCATTCCTTATTCAAAGTATGGCTTGATATGGTTTCGTATTTTTCATGGCATTTTCCACAATACGTTGTAAGTATCCAGTTGCACATAAATGATAGATCTTGTAATTTTCATCAATCATAATATGGGGAGAACGATCCGTGGATTAGGTCATACATGTATGACCAAAATAAGAACAAAACATTCAAATGATAGTATGTGCAATAAAACAAGTGAATGCATATCACTTATCTATCATCTAATAAACATACATTAGGTCGTATGTTCCGATCTTACAACATTTGTTTAAAACATCCACTTCTTGTTAATCATTTTTAATACAGTTCATACAGACACAAATACCATTTTCCCCACTGCTGTATTTTATACGGATTGTATAACTTGGTTGTGATCGACATATGTACATTAATAAATATATTTTTATGCATTTGTATGTGTAATAGCAGTGAAGATGCTATCGCTCCTAGCATAACCGGAATAATACGATTCTCTCGTGAATTTAACCAAATCAGATGGATAATACAAACTGTCAAACGGTAACATAAGTATAAAAAATTGAAACAGAAAGAAATGTATAGTAAATATTGTTTTTATAGACATTTGGTACAAAGACAGGTGAAATCTGCCAAGTCGGATTATATCTCTCACCAGTTAGAGGAAAATAAGTATAACTCTAAAAGGTTATGGTCTCATTTGAATGACCTTGGATACAGTAATACGACAAAATCGTCACCAAATGTTGTATTAAATATTTATAATGAAAATTGTTTTGAACCAGCTAAAATTGCTAGTCATTTTAACAATTTTTTTACTACTGTAGCTTCTGTGTTGGTTGACAAGCTACCAGTATCTTTCAATATTTTTACTGCTGTTTCTCATTGTTTTAAACAGTTCTATACAGACAGAAATCAAAATGATGTAAAATTTAAACTTCATAATATCAGTGAAGAATATATTTATAAAGAATTGTGTAAATTAAATTGTTCTCATAGTACTTTCCTACTTGAAAGATTTTGCACCTTTTGTGAAAATACACATTACTTTTTAGTCAATAGCTCTATTACTTCTAATACAATTTCTAGTGAACTCAAACGTGCTAAGGTTAAACAACTTTTTAAAAGGGTAATAGATCTGATGTTTCTAATTACATACCTGTCAGTATTTTATCAATTGTGTCTAAACATTTTGAAAAGAGCAGTATATAACTAGTTATTTTTTTTTTATTTAATCATGATATTTTATATGAATATCATAGTGGTTTTAGATGTAGCTATTCCACTGACTCATGTCTTGACCATTATAATGACCATATAAAGAGCCATACTTCAAAAGGCCTTTACACTGGTATGATAATGCTAGACCTTCAGAAAGCGTTTGACACGGTTGACCATGGCATTCTAAGTCAGAAACTTAAGATAATGGGTGTTGAGTCAGTGGAGTGGTTTCAATCTTATTTAACAGGACCTAATCAAATGGTAAATGTCAATAATACTATGTCAGATTCTATGAATCTTACATGCGGCGTCCCTCAGGGAAGTATTGTTTAGGGCCGCTCCTATTTGTATGCTATGTAAATGATATGGGTATTAGTATTAGCAAGTCATGTAAACTTATTCTTTATGCTGATGACAGTGCCATCCTTTATTCTCAGAAAGATCCTAGTATCATCAGTAGTGTTCTGGGTAAAGAACTTGAAAATTGTAGTAAATGGTTAGTGGATAACAAACTGTCTTTACAACTTGGAAAAAACAGAATGTATAATGTTTGGTTCTAAAAGGAAATTCTCTAAACTTCATAACTTTAATGTAAAATGTAATGATCACACTATTGTTTCTCAATCATCCGTTAAATACCTTGGTTCAGTATTGGACAATGATCTTTCTGGTACATCTATTGTTAATAATATAATTAAAAAAGGTGAACTCAAGAATAAGATTCTTGTATAGACAAAACCACTGTTAAAATATTGAATTAAACAAATTGTTATGTAACTCCTTGGTTCAATGCCATTTTGACTATCTAGTTCTTTTTGGTACAATGGTATTAGTTAACAGTTGAAACATAGATAACAAGTTGTACAAAATAAAGTTGTTAGATTTATCATGGATATGACTCTAGAACATCATTGAAAGTCAATGATTTTAGTAGTATTGGTTGGTTAAATGTTCAAGATAGAGTTAAGCAATTAAGACACAACCATGTTCATAAAATTGTTAACAAGAAATGTCCTTCTTACATGAATACTAATTTTAGTTTAGTGTCTGATATGCATATTCATAACAGTATAAATAGTAAAGGTACCTTTATTTACCTCAAGTGAGTGGTTTTACCAGCACTACTTTCTATCATCAAGCAATCAAAGACTGGAACAGTCTACCTGCAGATGTTAAAAATGTAAGTAATAAAATGCTGATTTTATTTTTTACTAGTAGTCTTATTTGTTTAAATTAATATTTTATGTGATTGGTTTGTTATATATATATATATATATATATATGCCTGTTGTTTAAATCAGTCATTAATACAGTATTGGTACGTACATTTAAATTTGATAACAAGATAGTATTATAACCAGTGATTGTTAATAACATATGCTTTTTGTACCTTTGACAGCCATACATTGGACCCCATTGGAAATAAGTTGTAAAACTTTCACGGGTCATCCTGTGTTATAAATATTATGTCTTGTATTCAACATCTTGGTATTCCATGTCTCTGCCATATTTACTGACTATGTATGTGTAAATGAATGTAACTGATTAACTTGACTGTGATTTATCTATGCATTGTGATTTTAAATCTGTGATAACTGCAATCAAATTCTTAAAGGTTGTGACTTTAATGTATTGTATGAACTGTTGTTGTATGACATATATTCACGAATAAATCAACAATCAACAATCAACATTGGAAAGTGAACATTAACCCCGATATATGAGCAAATATCGTAAACCTTACCAGTGACACTCAAAATGAACGTGTTATTCTTGTTTGAAAAGCAATTAAACAATGAAGACAGCGACCAAGACAACATCAAACACAACATTGAGATTTCCTTAGGGAAAAGTAAACGTCGCTATTGATTCGCTGTGATTGTTCTTCTTACGGTTTTCTAATCAGTGTTACAGATATTTGTCCACGATGTCACGTTCTGAAATCTTATTTTGCATTGACACACATTGGTTCGGAGAGAACTTTACGTACCTTAAAGCACAACACATTGTCGTTTTGTAGACATCCACTGGATGATATAGTGTCACTATTATTGATATATACACTTCTTGTTTCACCCAAAGTAATACAAGTATGTGACTGAAATAATGTTATTATTGGACGTAAGTCATGTTTAACAAATAAATTACGTGTTTTTAAACCATGTTATTTCATAAGCAAGTTATGTGTAATTTGTAATGCTGCGCGTAAAACACGTTTTGATTTTAAAGGAAGCATGAGCGCGGACAGTACAAACTGGTTACACTTGAGACAACATGAGAACAATAAGTTTACTATTAAAGAAAGCGGAGTGAGTTTAAACGTGGCAAGTGGAAAATTATCTTTGCTTACGATATCGTGCGCTATATATTGTTCACAATTATGCAAGTATCATCTACTAAACTTAAAGCACGAGTGTTAATAACTACGTAACACTCATTAAATTAAACAGAACAACATGTTTCATAGTATTGGGTCACACGCGTTCCATCCACGCACATTCGTATTTTCTGTGCATACAATTGTGTTGCAATCACCGCGTGTCGGGCCAGTTGTATTAATCCTATATCTCCAAAGTAAAAAGAAACATGCATCAACCAATTAAAATAAAACTGTGCTCAATCATTTAGTTATTTCTATATATTTACCATTTGTATACATTCATGTTTTATCCAAATTAATACATAACATGCAAATATCTGCTGTGCATCAATTATGGATGGGATTAAATTGTTCAATTGCCGATTTAACTTATAAAGAGAGGCAAAATGCAAAAACAAAAAATACTCGAACTAAATTATAATTGTTCTCTTTGTATGACAATATACTTGATAATTGCAAACTGAACCTGTGAGTTTTACTTATTTTTAATGATATTCAGATCCAGGTTCATATTCATTTGCAATATATGTTAACAATAAAAATCATATTTAAACTACCTGATGTAGCTTAATACAATCCAGAGGACGAGAATGCGAGAACGCGAGAGAACTATGACGAGAATGCGACAATACGATGACGACAGTGCGACATAACGATGGCGAGAATGCGAGAACGCGATGGCGAGAATGCGAGAACGCGATAGTACGATGAAGACAATGCGACAGTGCGACAATACGAGGGAATAACTTTCGGCCTTTGAAAAGGATTTGAAATGTACTGGTATATTTCAAAATATACAACACACAATTATGAAGTCATTTTAAAAGATGGCAATATATAAGCAACATTGATAATCTTGAAATTATACATGTACATAGTCAAGTTCTGATTTGATTTAACATCTACATTTGTAGGTTAATATATGAATAGATTACTTGATTGTGCTTTTGAGTCAAATACAATAAAGGAACAAAACTATCAGTCACCATTTATGCTTTATGCAATTATGGATACAATGTGAATACTTCTCAAAATAACAATTCTAGCGAACGTATATGTCGTTGCGTATGTCAATAAATGTCAGTTCAATTGTATTTGATTCACTTACCGTTAATATACACATGTAAATAAGAGACAACCTTACATGTTAATGGGATACAGTCAATATGCATATGCCAATATATATCATTTATTTAGATAAACGAAGGTTGATTAGATTTACAAAATTGTGCTATATTACATAGTCAGTCGACGAACGAGTGTATATTATTCCATGTTGTAATAAGCATCATTCCACATTTCACATACAAAACATATCCTTACATCATAGAGATTTCGCTAAGTTTCACGGCCGACATGTACTTATCGAAATGTCACGATACGTCTATCAAGTAAATCCTTTCACTAGCACCTAACACTGCGTCATTGATTGAACATACATTAGCACATTTCCTCTGCTTAATATATTGAACACAAATGTATAATCATGCTATGTTTAATTGCATCGTTCTTTCTGTCATTGAATAATCAAGTATAATTTATCATATTTATTTATAAGAACGCAATGCATAACGAGTATATATGCAATTTGTAAGGGTATATCCACGGCATGTTTAGTTACACATACTTTTTTGATGTTTGAGTACAAAAGAAATGCATATACCATTTTTCATTCCATGGTTTCATTTGGGTTCAAAATCACAACTACAAAATTCGCTCATTTTGCTGAGACTTTACGGTATGAGTGGTACTTCTCGAGCATTTCATTCATAGCGATTGTACTAGTTCACTAATCATACAAAAAATATTTTACAATCGTTCTTGGTTTATGTTTGCTCGTATTTCTGGTTCATGTATAAAGTTTCTTTTCTTCCTTTAGCGAACATGTTTGGTTATTTATTATGTATGCACTTATGTTACGCAGTTCCTATTTAGCTTGCGCTAAATAAGACGATAACTTTAACCTGCCATAAAAGCTTGGTTAGCCAAACCAAATCAATAATACATTGTGTATACAGAAAATGTGTCCACGTGTATTCAATAATGATTTGCAGAAATATGTTTTATAATTAAGTTAATAAAAAATAATAAAATAAGTAAGAACGTTGTTTATATACTTAATATTTTAACATCATTTTAAAAATTGAATTATATTGACACGCAAACGACATGGGACAAAAGCATGATGCAAGTGTATGATCTCGTTCAGTATTCCTTATTTACGAGTGGTTTGATTCCTGAACACGGAGTTAAATGTATGGCGAACAATGTGCAATACTTACTATTTTTAAAATCCTTACTATCCTTAGTGCTTTATAAACATTAAACAACAGCTGTACTCGTAGTTTATTGATTCCACTGCGAGTCTTTCTGGTTTCATTGCTTAAACCTATGCTAGCGACCAAGCGCGCGAGGAATTGGCTATTGGACATGGCGCCGTTATGTGCGTAACAACGAAAACGTATTTGTCTGACACAATGTTAACCAGTTAGTATGTGATAAAGTTAAAACTCAATCCTTAGAAACAAACAAAAGGTGTTATAGTAACTAATCCAAGGCATTCAATATCAGATTTAAATGATTTCCAGAAAAACTGATCAACGATGAATATCAAAATACATGCTTTTCTATAACTTATTTGATCACGAACACAAACAAAAAATGAATCTTTAAAAAAAAAATCTTTATCATACACAAAACACAGAGAAACACTTGCGACCAATGCATTCTGTTTTCAGTTTCGGAATTAAGACAGCATTGATTCAACGAAAATATTTGCAGAATGTGTATTGATTTCTCAATGAGCGACAATTGTCCGTATTCAAAGTATGTAAATATCAACCAAAGCAATAACAATTACCCGAGGGCATCCGAATAAAACACTAAATGATAATACGAATTCAAACAAATGCATGTCAGCCAAATTAATATTTCATCAGATGTATTATGCACGTCACATTTGTTAGTAATTTCAATTCCATTGAGTTGAGAATTGTTTGCAAGGTAAAAATAACAATATGTTGATCACTGCTCAAACAGTATTCACAGATTCCGAAAAAAATGCAAATTAATTAGGCTGATGAATCCGTTTTACTAACACGATACTTCTATGTTGTCTTCTGTTACTGATATACGGAATATGGTCATTTACAGCCCTTGACATTAAATATGCATACTCATTAGAGCTAGGGAATAATGAGTTACACTGATTGTTCGCATAGTTAAAACTGTGTCAGCCTTTTTTTCAATAGTTATTTTAAATAACAATGCATTGTTTGTGAAAATAATTATACTGTTCTCACTATGTTATAAATCGATACAATTAAAGATAACGCAGTGCCACTGTACATTTGAATGAAGTGTTTACCTTCTACATTTAACTTTAACTTCTACATAGAAATATCATCCATAACGTTTTTGATTTATCTTACTTTTCCAAACATATCAACTTTAACCGCAGAATCATCATATTTTCAGAAATGCACCTAACAGGTACTCAAAAGTTGTGAAATGTGTCATTTCGCCACAGACAGTGGCCAGAAAACGTTTCCGATTTTAATTAAAGTACGATTCAGCTTGTCTTATAATATGGAAATCGAAAAGCAGACAAGATTTTACTCCGTTATCATCTCGACACATGAGATATGACCTGTTATGTGATTGACTGGGAACTGTAATGCTTCCTTAAGATTGTGTTGCACTGTGCACGTTGGAAAGTTTCCTCTGACCGCGAATTTTGAAAGGCTAATATGTGCACGCAGCATTATGGATGTTCGAATTGTTTATGTAAACGTGTTTCCTCACACATAATGGCAAAGTCGTGTGTTATCTGAAACATTTAAAGTCACAAATACTACTTTATATATTGATACATATATCATGTTGCTAATTTTAGTTTAGCATTTACATAACAAAATAAGAATGAATATATCAAACTTTTGTTAGAAAAAAAGAGACAAAAGGACGACAGTTTGAAATACTAATATTAAACTCAGTTTCGTTAATACTATACATTTTTTCAACTATCATTTTCTTTTTTCGGGCAAGCCTTCCCGTTTCATTGAAATTCTTTCAGACACAAATGCCAACTTTATGTGTTAAATTAAAAAGCTGTTATCGGCAACACGAACCAGCCCAGTAATGTTATTTGCAATGTTGTTCTGATATAATCGTCTACATAATTGATTAAAACTATACAATATACTGCGAAAAGTGGATTTGTGTATATTTATTTAGAATGTGTTCGTCATTTATAAGGAACATATTACATATCAATTCGATGTGGTGCAATATCATATTTGAGTGTGTTTTTGGTATTTGATGTTTAGACATGCACATCAAATATTTAGTTTTTTAAACTGAGCAATTGCTTTATCTTTCCATGTATCTTCAAAGACCATCATTCTTTCTCATACTTCCTCTAGCGGAGACATTCGCATACTTTGCAATCGATTTAAAAACCACATTAAACTGCTGATGAGAACGACATTAATCTTTTTAGTAATGAATTGAAATGCTAAAGTGCGCACGTAATACGCAGTGCGCTTGTTTACGGACTAATTTGTATAGAAATGCACTGTACAATGTTCGCTATGTTCCCTATTTCAGGGAAAAACAAACGGGTGAATCAAACTTAGTAAAGAATGTTTGTTTTGAATACTTTTTGTTTGCGAGTTCCATAACATATTAAATTTCGCCATAAACGTAGTCCAGACAATGTAATCCATTTTTCATTAAGGCAAGATTCCGCGTGTCGTATGCTATTGGGAATGGATACGTGGCTCAGGTACCATCTTGACGCGTGAGAAATGACTCGTTATGCGCTTGACTGAGAAATGTAATGCTTCCTTAAGATTGTGTTGCACTTTATACATAGCGAAATGTCATCTGACCGAGAAAATTTCGTGTGTACTGTTTGCATACATCATTGCAGATGTTATACCTGTTTTTTATCGTTTTGTCTCTTACACATAAAGGCGTAGATATCTTGTCACCAACACATACAATATCAAGGATACTTATAGATTCATATATTGATACAGATACCATATTGCTAATTTTAATTTTCGTATTTACATAACGGCTTCGAAATAAACATCACAAGCCTGTGTTGAACAAATTAATATAGTTTGTATAACACTGAATCACTATCCCCTAACATCCGCTGACATGTCTGAATGCGTTTTATGTATTCACTGTATTCACTCTTCTCAATGTCAAAAGGCCGACAATACGAGGACATAATATTAAACTCAGTTCCGTGCATTCCAGACATTTTGGCAACTATCTTGTTATTTTTTACGAGCCTTCTTGTGTCATTGAAATTATTTGAAAAACAAGTGCCAACTATATGAGTTAAATTAGGAATCTATTATTGGCGAAGGAAACAAGTCCAGGAATGTAATATAAAAAGCAGTTTGCAACGTATTTACTATAAGAGCCTGCAAATTATTTTACATAATTGATTCAAGTTATAAAAACATACTACAATATGTGGATATTTTCATATTGATTGCGAATGTATTCGTTATTTTAGTTTCAACATTATAAATACAAATTCGATCACAAATGTGTTGCAATATCATATTTGAGTGTTTTTAGTTTTGTTAATTTATGTTAAACAATCTCCGATATTTTTATTTGAAATTGAGAATTTATTTTCATTAATCGTAACAAGATCATCCTTTGTCTACTGGAGACTGCAATCGATTTTACACCCACACGAACACTTTCGAGGAAGTTATATAATGCTGTAAAGTATGCCCAGATTGAGACGACACAATGGTTAAACTGAACGATAAACCACTAGAAATAACAAAAAAACGTGTGAATACTGTATGTTTTTACCTCATTTGCACATTATCGTACACGATTCAGAAACATATTCGCTGAAATAATTCACTGAATAAGATTTCAAATAAATGCAATACGTTGTACCAACTTGATCTTCCCTGAATCGATTTAAAGCACGATAATACGGTTTATATTTAAATCAAGTTACCAAATATTAAAACTCCAGCGCGTGCTCGGCACCTTACTCAACACGTGAATCTTTGAAAGTATTTGAACAGTATAATTTTCATTTAAACGATGCTAATATGTCCACGGAAAACATATGCTCAGTGCACCGATGTATTGTACTGACCCAAAAGTGTGATCTTAATCTTTAAATACAAGGAAAATCATCAATATGCATATATTTATGACAATAACACCCACAATACGAAAGACAGAGTCTGGTTTTTTATTCATCCCATCCTCTCAAATTAAACTTTAATTAGGTAAAATGTGATTTGAATCTTTTAATACCTTATATATTATGTGAGGTTAAGCACCATAAAGTTACAATATAACAATGGGCTATGCACAATACACACACCAAGGTTAGAACTTCAAAAACACTGCAAAGAAAGTTATTACTCTTGCATATTGCACCCACATTGTTTTGGTATATCGGTGATTTTTTTCATTTTAATAACTTTAATGGAGGATAGAGTAAGAAAATGCTTATCAAAGGATACTTTCTCTGTAAATAAAAAACACAGATCAATAATACGTTTTTTTATGAACTTCATTTGCACGGTGTCTCGACAATATAACCCGATTTTCATTAAGAAAAGATACTGCTTGGCTTACGCTTTTGGGAATCGAATGACGGACTGTTGCTCAGTTACCATCTTGACGCATGAGAAATGACCCGTTATGTGCTTGACTGAGAACGGTTATGCGTTCATAAGATTGTGTTGCACGTAGTACACTGTGAAGTTTCCTCTGACCGATAATGTATGCGTGCGTATGTTTGCATACATCATTTAAGATGTTTTTCTGAACGTCTTTTCGTTACACTGAAGGCGTTGATTTGCGTTCACCAACAAATAGAATATCACGGATACTACCAGATATATATTGATAAAAATACCATATTCCTTTATTAGTTCCGTTATTACATAACGGCTTAACAGTACACATCACAATCCTTTGTTGTAAAACATAACAATACTTTTTATAACACTGAATCATTATCCCTTAACATCCGCTGTCATGTGGCAATGGGTTGTATGTAATCACTGTATTGATTCTAGTCATTGTCAAAAGGCCGACAGTATGAGGACATAGTATTACACTCAGTTTTCGGTAACTTTTATTTTAGTTTTTACGAGCAAACCTTCCTGTGTCATTGAAACGAGTTTAAACACAAGTAACAACGATACAAGTTAAATTAGAAAGCTCTTATTGGCAACTCGAACCTGCCCAGCAATGCAGTTCGTAATTACGATTATAGTCAGTTACGACTTCTACATAATTAATTCAAGATAAAAAAAACATATGTGGGTTTGTTCATATTAATTGCTAATGTATTCGTTGTGTTAGTAAACACATTTAAAGTTTCAACATGCTATATACAATTTCAATCGAAAATGTGTTGCAATATTTGAGTGTATGTGTGTTTTTGTTTCACCGATAAATTCTTTGAAATTTCGCTATTATTATCATCCTTAATTGTTTTGCTAATGAATTGAAATGGTAATGTGTGCACGTTATGCGCTTTAGGCTTGTGAAGGGATTGTTTATAGAAATGAACGTTAGCACGTTCATTAGGTGTCTTGTGCCAGACAAAAACCGATGGTTTAAATTAGAAACTAGGTTGTTTTGAAAATACCCGATCTAAAATATGGAGTCGCAAATCTTCACATGCTGGTCAATATGTTTGTGACGTTCCAGATCTTATGCACCATATTTGAGCTACGGCCGAAAAAAGTTTAAAACATGTGAATTGTAGTATACAAAGAGCTATGACGAAAACTCTAAAGCAACATATGGAGGTACGCATGTTTACATAACATGGTCATGATACTGGATGACGCATAATTATGTAGATGTCATCATTATCGTTTAAAAATAAAATGATATGCTTTTGTATTCTTTAATCACACTTAATCAATTGCAACAACACCATTTATTATAATAGCATCTGCTCATTGACTATTGAAACGGTGCATTTTAGGAGAATACTAACACCATTCTACCGTATCGTCACGAGTCCAAAAAGCATATAGAGAATATTAGGTCGGTGCCGAATAAAACGAAGTTTTTTTTGCGAGGCTAAGAAAATCTTAACCACGAGCCTTGGCGAGTGGTTCAGATTTTCGGGCCGAGCAAAACGAACGTCGCTTTATTCGGCACCGACATAGTATTCGATATTTCCCATCAATATTCTATTTATCCTACATTGTTTTATTTTTTTATTTAATTTGTTTCTTATACAATCAAAATAGTCGTCTTCGATTGCTCAAAACAATAGCCAAATCAGATTAAATTTACTGAATCTAACCTTGCGTAGTAATATTAAACTTGTTTGTGATCATTCCCGTTTACGCCACTCGAACTAGTCCTTCAGAATTGACATCTCGCCAACTGTCAATCAAATCCTTATCTAAATATCGATCGACCAATCAGCCATCGATTAATCGGGCGCTTCAGTTACCAACGAGCTGTCCGCTATTTTCTAGACACGCTGAATGTAGATATTCATATTTGTCAACGAGTTTTGTTTGTTTTCATCTTTAAAAACGTATATTAAATATAGCTAAACGGTGCCAATTGGGATTGTGTAACTCGGGCAATCGACATCCAGAAAAATTAGTTGTTGACATTGCATTTATACCGTTTCCAAAGCCGAAAAAGGATTTCGAGAAGTGTAAGAAATGGATAAATGCACGTGGTCGTACCCACGAACAACTGAACGTCAACACTGTCAACGACAATTACAATATGTTAATATCGAATATATTAGCAGACTTAAATAGTTTATGTTATCGATCTGATCATCACATAATAGTTGGTGTTTTTTTTATATAGTTTTATCAGTTATTAGGTGAGTAATAGAAGCAAGGTTCATCTGCATTACTTTAAGAGTAATAAAACTCAGCATGAAGCCTAATGCATGCTGTGTTTTATTACTCTTAAAGTAATGCACTTGATTGTCATTATACATGTTATTTGAAGGTGACACGTGATATCTTATCTAAATAACGGTATCTACACGTGTGCAGACATGTGGTGTCACTAATTAACGCTTTTAATCCACACTTGGATATCGAATGCCTAGTTCTCATTTTTTCCAACGAGTTTCGTTTATTTTGTTCGAAAAAAAAAGGGANATATAGGAAAAGAAGCCAATTTGGTGTTAACTTGTCTAGGTTTCTTATCTGCTAGGCCACGTGATTAAGTGGGCGGAGCGTTCATCGTCCAGGCGAGATGTCAATTGCACGCAAAAGCAGAGTAACAAGACAAAATATCGCTATATGCCTCGATTCAAATTTAATCAGCATTCCAAATGTTACAAACTCAAGTAGAACACAAACGCTTTTGTTCAAATTAAAATTCTAGTTTCACCACTGCAATAAACAAAAGAATGGCTGCCATTTTGTACTTACGTCAGGCATGATTCAGCATTTATCCCCGCCGATAATTTTAGTCTATAAACAACTCTTCTTTCTACACACTTTTTACTAACTGGCATAACAAAGTCAAATATCTACTGGTTCTTGTTCTACTCACTAAAGTTGTGTAATTACCATTTTTATTTTCGTCAGTTTTGTTTGCTTTTATGGCGAGTTAAAACTTCTGCACACAAAACAAAAATTAATTTCTTCATCGCAATTTGGTATAAAAACACGCTTACCTCAATGACAACTTAAATCCAATCCTAATAAAAATACTGTTACAACGATATGTACTTCCATTTTCTGTTCTTCAATCCCTTTTTTCGACATTTAATTTAACCACATTATTTTTTAATGGTTAAATTTGTTCTGACCCAAAACACAATTTTCGATACCGTACTTCTATCGAAGCGAATTATTTTATTTATGTCGAAATTTACAATTATGCATTACAACCACACAATCCGAAATACGTTTTGGATTCGTTCGATGCTTTAACAAATATTTTACTGTTAAATAAACTAACACGTCCGACTTGTCAATCTTAAAATCCAGAGAGTAAAAAAAAAAACTGGTGTGTTTCGTCACAGACATTACGTCACACGGGATACGTCATAATTTGCGCAATACATTCAATGAAAAACAAAAGTACGGAAAGTAGGTTTTGAGATAAATTTCAGTGGAATTATATACGGTATATTGTTTAAAATGTAAAAATTCAGTTCATGTATTTATCCAAAAAAGTAGTCCGCCGCGCGTGACAGCTTTATTTCAGCATTGCCGAAATAAAGGAAAATATATTCCACAGTGGTTTATTTCAACAATGCACGCCTGATGATGGGATAAAAATCAGTATTAATATCAATGTACTTGAATTAATTTATATAAATGTGGTTATTGTTTGGTGTCTTTCTATATTCCCTTTCTGCTGATACAAGTCTGAAATGGCTATTAACTACACATGGATTCTCTTCAGAATCCTTTATGACATCGGGTTACTAAACGAATCAAGACGAGTTAAGATCTTGCATTCGGAGAGGGTTGTTGTGAGTCGGATTGCAACGGGCAATGAGAAAATCATCCTCAGAACATTGACTACTGCCGCTTATATAATTTGCTATTAGTCCCATAACGATGTCATACTTCTTTTTTTATCGTAGGGTCAATTATGAGCTGTAATACAACTGCTATAAACTGTACTTCAAATCTGCTAGAGCCTTCGTAATTGTTGAGTATAAAGCGCGTTATAATTTTACATATGGGATTGTTTTTCACACTAAATGTGTATTACTTCATTTTCGAACCTTAGTTCATTGCACTTAAAAATTAACACTTATCAAATCATAACAAAAACAAAATGATAACAAGAAATATAAATAACATATAACGGCAGCGATGTTTTACAGACATATGAAACGCCTTTTTCAATTTCTTGAATGCAATTAATGCCTGAGATAAAACTATTCACTGTGCCTTTTAACTACATTGTAAGTATTATTCTGAAATATAAGCCCGTTAACTGAGCTATACCATCAGACTAAAATCAATTCCATTCAATTTGCTAAGTAAATGGAAAGTGTGCCTTTGAATCAAATTATCAGACTGCAGTAAAACGATGACAATTGTTGATGGCTAGACCACAACCCACCAGGTAAAATAACACATACAATTATGTGTAAGTTGTAATTAGTTTTATGTGACATATCAAATAATAATATACTCTCAAAGCAAAATCGCCGGTATAAGCGCATTATTTTGCGCTGTGTACTTACTGTATTTAAACATAATACTTGCATATGTGTTTCGGTAAATTTTCACTTAGTGTGTCTCATATAGTTAAGTAAACAAACATTCAAATGAAAAACAAATGTTTTAAGTGAACATTCAAAAACGAGACCTTAAACAAAAAGTATCAATAACGTATGTTCTTACCACAATTGCGCAATAATCATCCATGATTAAGAAATGCGTGTGCAAACTATCTTCACCAATTATAATTTGAATGCAATACATTGTAAACAACAATATCTTTCGTGAATGTACATATAGAAAACTAATACGGTTTGTACTCAAACCCCGTAACCAAATATTGGAAAATATTATACAGCGCGTGTTTAACATCTGACAATTCACGTTTATCGTTTAAAAAAATATAATTGCACATTGAAATGGTTTACACATATTTCTCTTATATTAACTCTTAAAAACACATGTTTTATATGTATATGATAATATTTGTTGTGTATGCCTATATCAATTTGTGATACGTTCATTGTGATTTTTTCGACACAATTAAACACAAGAAAGAATCTGTGTGTCCGCTGTCAAGATTAATTCGAAGAGACAAAAAACTAATTCATTAAATAAGATTATTGATCCAAATTAGCCAACATGTCTGTCTTACTGTTTTAGATTCAAATTGACTTAGTAATTTGGATAAAAAACAATATACACGACAGAGACAGAATAATAAATCACTATAATTTGACGTGTATTTGGAATGTGTATGATTACTTTCCAAATTGTCTACTTTGTATTTATGCATGTAAGACAGCTGGGCAATGCATATAAGCCATGTTTACTGGTCGAATGGCATAGTATATTAAAATGATATTGTATTGATATTAATTTGGACTAACACCTTTCGCAGACATAATTTATATAAAATCGTCCATAGCTCTATGCCTACGATTGTTTGTATAGGAAATAAATACGTTTTCTATAGTGTTTATAGTGGATGACATTAACAAGAGAAAACCAAAAGTTTCTGTCAACCAGGAATCAATAACCTTTAATAGCAAAATATAAAATCTAAATTTACACTGTGCATTGATATGTAAACTAAAACGGTTAAAAAAGTAACGAACATAAAGTTCGCGAACCCACAAACGACGTGAGTCGATCGTTTATATGGTTTCGTCCAGGAAATAATCGTACAATTTCCATTACGTAGGTTATTAAGATTGAATTGCTGAGCAATAACCATTAGATTAATATGATGAAATGTCAAGACAAATTAAGGAAATAGCTGATATTCTCACTGAATTCAGTCTAGAACGCCAGCAAAACATGACGCACACTTATCTGACAACTGTCATATACGGAGAATATAAGTACAAAAAGAAACTCCGGTAAAACGGATCGTATTGTACACGCACACACAATGAAACATAGAGCATATCCTCCTACGGATATAAAACGTATAGTAAATAATTAGCATAGTTTTCATTGTAGTACTAGTATGATTTAAGGAACGATATGTTAAAATACTTCGGATACGACATCAATATTACTGTATGTCTAAATCATACACATAGCACCATGGGTTGTTTGTTTTTTTTAATAAAATGAACTTGTGGTAAGTTGCATCACATAACATTAATGTATATAGTTGGTCGCAGTAAAGATCAAAGTATTGCGTAACACAATTTAATACACACACTTAATGCGACATTGTGTCATATGTGTTAATATTGTTTTTACCAATCAATTGAGTTTGACGAATTTGAATACAGTTTTAAGAATGCGGAAATGTCAGTCTTGTCACTAATACATAGAACTATCATTGACAACGTTTTTGCTTTACTTTCCTCTCATTTTTCCCTAAATATCTATTATAATCACAGGATATCTTTGTAAGCTATATATATCCGAAACCACATATAACAGTTCCTCAACGCGTTTTCAAATGTGTCATTTCGACGCAGACAGTGTAATCCGATGATCAGTTGAGTATACTTGTATTATGCTATTGGGAATCCAATGACAAATAAGACGATGCTCAGTTACCATCTTGACGCATGAGAAATGACCTGTTATATGCTTGACTGAGAACTGTAATGCCTACTGAAGAATGTATTGTACTTTGCACAATGCGATTTTCTCTCTGACCGAGAATGTTAAGAGGCTTATATGTGCATGCAACATTAAGAGTGTTCGAATCTTTTCTTGAAACTTGTTTCCTTACACATAAAGGCAAAGTTGTTGGCATAATGCCATATTGCAAATTTTATTTTGGTTTAGCATGCACATTATGAATGAAGTATAATAGCTCAATACTTTGTTGCAAATGATTTTGATAATTTATGTGTACACATGTACCGCCGACTATTTTCTTTGCACCTGAGCAGTTGCTTTATCTTTCCATTAATACACAATCCCAGAAATCGATACCTCCCGGATTACCCGCCCCTGAATACTCTCGCGCGCCTCCAAAACGGTACTGAAGAAATAAATGGACCTATATATGTGTGTATAGGTCCCTACGCAAAACAAGGAAGCGAAACGGGTTTATCAAATATGTTTGAGGATTTAAAGAGTTTCTGTTATCGATCTGACAACCGCATAATAGTTCGTGTTTTTTTTTTAATATAAATTACGTAATTAGTAGAAATAAGGTTCATCTGCATTCGTTTAAGAGTAATAAAACACAGCATGGACATGG
>VMBQ01000041.1:249667-268900 GCA_007657795.1 Dreissena rostriformis
ATATATATATATATATATATATATATATAATTGATTATAGCGCATTATTACTTGGCGAGAACTTTGACTTGCTGTTTAGATTATGATAGCAGACGGACGTGTACGGTTGGTAATTGGAAAGTGTCATCCACTTGTTGCTACACACCAACCAAAATAGACAAAACGTCTTACTTACAGTAATGTAGCATTATTAATGAATGTCCTGAATACTTTGCATGCCGCAGATGAAAGATGCACTTCGATTTTTACTTGATTCGATTATGAAGCAAAAATCAGTATACTTTTTATTTGTCCTTCAAACTGTACAGTATTGCTCTAAAGCAAAGCATATGGAAGATATAGCATCCTAGGCATTCGTTTAAAACATGCTTGAGATGAGATAGCCCGAAAAACATTAACACAAAGTTGCATTGTCTGTGAGTAGTTTATTTTGGCATTCTGAAAACAATCCACACGTAATGGAAACACAATATCACATAACTGAATTACCTGTGAGTAGTTTATGTTGGCTTTCTGAAAACAATCCACACGTAATGGAAACACAAGAAGTGTCATGTTTACTGTTTAACTATTACAAGCGCTATTTATACAATCCAACCACACGTTTGTAAGGTAAATGTTCTATCACGTGGATATACCGTTCTCTAGAGTTTTGAAATAGCCAAATTGGTCGAATATCTTTTAATGTGTATGTTGGCGGTAATTCAATCAGTTTATCATTACCATAAAACTTCCTTCCCGAATGTATTAAACTACACTGAATCGGATAATACATCGCATTTCAATACATTCAATTAACATTGTCTTCCTTGTGAATAAAAAACACGCACACACACAAACCAACTAGAAATGCAGATTTTATAAACAAGAAACTTATCTCTTGCATACAAACATGTCTTTATTTACTACTTCTTTATTAAGGTTACGTCAACTATTAGTCCGAATCAAAAATAAGTTCGCCGAATCCCTGAATATCTACACAAATCGTCGTAAACAAAAGACATTACTACCACAAATACTACTGTGTTTACGTTTGATAGGGTCGTTCTGCATATCATTAAACGTTAACCAATCAAATGCAACTATTAAGTCACGTTAGATCACGTGATAGGTCACATGGTAAGCGTCATCAAAATGGATGATAGCAAGCAGGTTGGTTTTGATATCGCTTCAAATCAATAATTTCGTGTAATGTCATAAAACGAAGTTTTTAACCCTACTTTTTTACGGGGATTTAAAAAAAGGTTATTTTTTGCATTTTAAAGCCGATTAAACCATTTTCATCGCGCTGTTGCGCGACTCTGTATTTAAGGCGCCTAAAGGCGCGCGACGCGAGCTTAGCAACGTAAAATTATACGCTTTTTCATTCTTTTTTACGTACTTGTAAAGTTCAATCGTCCCTTAATCAATATTAAAACAAAACTGAATTTCGCATGGATCGTTTAACATTCACACACATCGTGTAAACATAGCACACACGAATGGTAAATATAACAAAGAATGGCGAAATAAATACATCAAAACCTGGTTAAACTTATTCATTTTTTTGGCGATGTGTCAGTCGACATATGTAATGTCTAATTACATCAACTAATTTGGTGTCATATGTAACGGTAATTAGAGGCATGGTGAAATACTTTTATTTCTTTAAATGTTGAGTCTTGTCCAAACTTCCGGAACGTGTTTTGAACATGAAAAAAGCCACACACAAAAATACAACAGCAACTTAACGAAAATGCCGCAAAAGAAATCATGCTTAGGCATCCATTTGGATTCAAACTCACGCATACACAAATCTCGCACTTTTTAACATTGCAGAACCGTGCAATCAATAGTCCACATGCGAAAAGCGGAAGTTTGTTTCACTTTACAAACTTAAGCGAATTTATAACTCCAATAGAATTATGAAACATTTATGTATTGTCGGTTTTTTCTTCGTGTTCTTTGCTGTCATAGGAAGGTGTTATTCTTATTTTACCGAACATTTTGTTTTTTAGTTTATGTTTTTAATTTTTTAAAGAAGATGTGTATTTCTTTTACGATTTACACCTAAGGATAAAGAAACCAACCACCTTTTTACTTTATATGTATTTAAAGGTCAAATGCTATGCTTTGTAAAACCCGTAAAAAACATTTATTTATTGAATATAATGCATATAAAAACGTGTTTGCACTTCACTTCAATTCAATCACGGTGTAATTAGCGAGAAAGAATATGACAAAGTCGCGAGTTTTCACACATTCCGATCCAATCGCCATTTTCATTCAAACCTGTAGTGTCGTCAATCATACCTCTGCGAAGAGCGCATGCGCGCAATAACGAACCAGCGTTATAGGGTTTCGGATGTGATTTTGCTCTCATCTTTAGTAAGACAAATTGATGAAAATGGAAGATGATAGTGATTATGAAGAGTTTTCCTTTGAACCTTACATGTATGAGCCGGAATTTAGTGACAGTCAGTCTGATTTTTTAAAATCTAACTCGGGCAGCGAGGAAGTTTTTTGTCGATGCTCTAGATGACCATCGTGTTGGGAATACGGATTGGTAAATATATAACTTTCTTATTTTGTTTAATGCACATGTTCGGGAATACGGATGGTTAAATATATAACTTCTTCATTTGTTTAATACACATGTCGGGAGAAAAACATAAACAAATTCGTTGATTCTCATTCTACAGTACGAGCGCGTTGAATATGGAATATGACTACTTTGAATGGTTAATAAATATCAACACAAAATTGATACTTGCACCAGTTCTGAATGTAAAGAATTTCTGAATTGACAATCAACCATATTTTGTATTTTCAGGTGAACATGTTCATATTGCACACCGTTTCGTATGCAGATTGAGTGCAAATGCTGCACTGAGTACCCAGAGCTGATGGAAAGGATGGAAGACACAGGGGTAAAGTGCATAACTGAGCACACAGGCTTCCATGCAAACTGTCCCCACCCAGATGTCATTGAAGTTTCGTTTTACGAGTTCTTTGAAATTAACTATGAAGAACCAATACATGAGTATGATGTTATTAAAACAAATACTCAGAATACATAACATTTAATGAAAGCACCCAAATAAGGATGAAAACAAAATAGATCGATTGTATGTATACAAAGCATATTACCTGTTTTACATAATCATCGTTTCATTGATAATCATGTTTTATATCAAATATAATTTTACTTATAATGCATGAATAAAACATTAGCTTGCAAGGGAATGCATTTTGGAACGATTATATTGTTGTTATTGTTTGTTTTTACTGACAACAAACTCGTGAATGGAACGCAATCTTCGAGCGTCGGTTTGTGGTTACCACAAATATGTATATACTTGGCACATCTTCGCGACCATGTTTTAGAACCAAAATACTCAGAAATGGAAATGCTTTCAGAATAAATTAAATTTAATGAACGAACACAAATAAGGATGAAAACAAACAAGAAATACGTCGATTTTATGAACGCAGCATATATTAACTGATTTGAACCTGTATATGTCTGTAAAAACTTTCATTGGTACACATTAAATGAATTTTCTTGATAAATGTAATTGTTTTTATTTAGTTGTTTACACCAATTTTGATACTCTTTGATTCAGCATTTTTAACCCGGTGTTAAATTGCACCTTTGTTCATCACAAACTGATTATCTCGCTATGATCGGATACTGTCCAGACGAAGAAATCGTGTCATAAACCCAAAAACCTATACATAGGGTCCCTGGATAAGCCACATGTGGTAGACTAGTGTCTGGTCATTTAACACAATTTATGATACCTCCATGTCCATGTCATCTCTCGGAATATTGAGCAGTCATATAAGCCCAATTTTACAGCCAAAATACTTAACAGTTGCTTTAATAAAATATTGTAACAAATTTAATTAAAATGAAGACATGTGTCCGACATGAATTAACAGGAACTATATAGTGTATAGATATTAGCCAGTTTAATCAAAATAATAAAGTGTTTAATTACTATAATTTTAAAATATTATACAAATTTACTGCTACACAGTTAACGGTTTTAACGGCTACCGGCTAGTGTAAACTCCGCTAGTACGTTTAAAGATTTCACGTTACTGCAGTGTTCGAAATAATAACATGAAAACAAGTAATCACGTTTGATCACAACAGGGTTAAAAATACTTGCGCACAATAAATAAAATATATAGATTTATGGAATCATAAAATGCTAGATTTTTATCACTCATTATTACAACTAGAGATTTCAATATACATGCAAAGACAGTTGAATTTGGATACTATGCAGGTTTTTACTATTTGTATGCTAAAATTTATTTATATTGTCTTTCAATATAAATGAAACGAAAATTTATTCAATGTAAAATTAAATAATCACAACATTTAAAGAATGTATTATCTGCCGCTTGTTAGGCCTTTGTTTTATAATTAATTCAATGCACCTCGTACAATTTCGATCGCTGAAAAAAACAATGGACAAGTTTCCGTGTCATGCGCATGGGGACGTCATCACCGAAATAGGTGGCGGAAATACCCGAGCGGTTTACGGAAAACAAAATATAGTTTTTTTATGATCAGAATATTTTTTTGTCATTTTTCTTGATGATTCCAATCGTTTTAGAATATATTTATTTATAAAATTGCATTTTTCGTTATGAAATCAGCATTTCACCTTTAAATGTTTATTTAAAACGGTGTTATTATTCACATTAATGCAAAAAAATAATATATTGTATAACGCATAACGCATACTCGCCTGTTATTCGGTATCACCAATCACCGTAAACAATACAATGACATACATAGCAATACTTACAATATTTAGAGAAACGTTATACCCTCAGTAATTTATCACAATTTAAACAACAGCAGCACTCTGTTCATTCATTCCACAAACCAATAGCTTACCATTCACTGTCATTGCATAATACTATGCTTGCTAGCGACATATCGCTTACTGAATTGGATATTGAACATGGTTCGTGCGAAACACCGAGTGCGTTGTGGGCTAAAGCACTCCTGAATATTTAGTGAATTACTTTAACTTTGAAATTATACCAAATATGTTAAACATACAGGAACATCATTTCAAATTATTAATTTTGTTTTTGCACATGATTTCATATCGTTCAGATTGTGGCGAAACATGCATGCCTTGTACGAAACGGTTTTGATATCTTGAACACTGTTTAAATAAAATATCTCTTTAAATACATTAGTTTAGCGATTACTTCGCCGTGAAAACAATATAATTTCAAGAAGAAAGGCTCAAGCGGTTTGCATGCGATTGTTCGTACAAATTACAGTTTGTGTTATGATCATGTTTTTAAAGTGCATTGATGTGTTGATTCACTTCATTTGAGCGTATACTGACAGTCCATACTTGGTGTGTGCTTAGATTGATTATTAATAGGCCAGAAGAGAATTATAAACGTCAAAACACATACGTGTTCATAAATCCTACAATCTTAATACAATTTATATTGAAAAGGGTAACGCCATTTTAAAACGCCGATGTCTTCATACAGACAAAGGAGAAAAACTATGAATATATGTCGAACCATGACTTCTGTCCTTTGCCTGTTTTAGGACTTGGGGGAAAAATGCATTGTTTGCAAAAGCGGTGAATTGATTGATTTTGCAATCAACAACAATTGTGTATTCTGTATATATCGATCAAATATATAACAATTACCCAAAGGAATTCGGGCCAATGAAAATTATCAATTGAGCACTCAATAAGCATGTCAACATAGTCAACATGGCATCAGATGCATTGTGCGTATATAACTGTATACTTGTGAAATGAATACGCGCTTTATGTAAAGGTCATACTTTTTACTAATGCATACAGAACTACGATTACCAATTGAATCCTGTAAACACAGCGAGTTCAATAAAAATAAATTTGATTTGTTTAACAGTTATCTTTGAACAGTCTATAAACAATATCAACAGAAAAAGTCTTGTCCACTAGCCTTCATTTAAAGTACATGACCAATTGCCTTCTCAATACAGCACAATTAACACAATACGACATTACACATTTAATAATTAAAAAAACAATTATACTAATAATATGAAAAAGACACCGCCTTGACATTTTCAAACACAATGCATGGGATTTAAAACCGGGTGAAAGGAATAACACAACTCACAAATAATCACAAATCAGACACAGGTATATTAACTTAAACCTGTGACCATTGCAATTTAGTTAAAAATCAATACAAGAGAATATAAATCGATATTATTGCAATTTTATTATTTCATGGTTTAACTTTAACCACATAATGTTTCTTTAATTAATACGTTTTATGAACACAAAGAAGTAGTACTATCTGAAAGACATTGGTTATTAACGTGTTACCTACCTGTAACAAGTAATGAAACTATGTGTTATTGTATGCTGGTCTTCATTAATCTCTAGCATATATTTACCAAATGCATATGATTGTTTTAACTTACATATGCTTTGCTTCAGAGAAATACTGTAGGGTATGAAGGATTACAATAAGTCCTCTGGTTTGTGTTTTTTTATATCAACTAAACATCGAAGTGCATCTATTCATCTGCGCCATGTTAATCATTAAGGAAATCCGTTATTAATGTCTGCTAAATTATTTCAAGTAAAATGTGTTTGTAAACACTTTGGTGTGTAGCGTACACAAAAAGTGGGTGATTTGAATGGAACACGTAACGATGGCCAACATTACACGTCCGTCTGCCATCATAATTTAAGGAAAAAGTCAAAGTTCTTAGCAAGTAATCGGGCGCAATAGCGCAATAAACATTTATATTATACACACATATTATGTTTATAATACTTACGTCGTTTGCGTGTATTTGTTTTAAAACTGAATGGTACAGCTATTGGTATTTGACTTTGTTAAATAGTGCATTGACAACGACCAGTGTATGCACCATTCACAAAAACATTACGAAAGAAAAATGTATTCCACAAGGTACTGAAAAATAAATGAACATTCATGATATATTGAAGACCAGTGTATGTAATACCCACCAATTTGAATGTACTACTACACAATACATATAATAAGGAGATGGCAATAGAGAATTATTTCATGAGCAGCTAAAACTTTAGATCAATTGTATCAACGCTAAATCTCAACAGTCAAAGAAAAACACGGGTACTGATTCACATGGAAATAATATTCCAATTTTGGCATTGGCTTTCGCTTTCCATTTTTCTATTAAACAAGAGCATACTTGGTAACGCCATAGGGGTTATACAATCACGTTTGGATTATTTTGTCAAACATTATGAATTCCACCATCGCAGGGAACAACTGCAAAACAAACTTGATGAAGAATTAGTGTTATGACTCAAGCCTTTTACCACCTCTTGTCCTTGCGTAAAAATAATACATAGCGATTTTTAAACTAATTTGATTATCGATAAACACAGGCAAACACAAGTTCACATAGTATTATTAGATTATATCACCTGGTTGTATCGACACTGCCAGCGTTGGAATGACACCTCTGTAATTCAGAGTCTGGTTTGTAAATTTTATAAATTTTAACCTTTGGTGCAGTATAAAGTGTCAGAATAAAGATCAAAGTCAGGTTATGAATACAATGAGGCATAACTAAATATCAATATATATTTAGAGCACCTTGTTATAATCTATAAACACATTTACACCGCCTGGGCTATTCACCGTAAGATTAGACAAATAACTATGCAACGACACATTCGTACAAGTAAATATGCCGGAAACCAAAAAGTCATATCTAAAATAATACTTTAAATAATAAATGATGTAATGTAAGGTATTTATTTTGACCTTTCAGTCAAGGATAACCCGTGAAAGTGCGAGCACTTATTTCCAATGGGGTCCTATGGTTTTGCTGAAGAGACAGCGGGTATAAGAGACAGTGTTTGAGATACAAGGAATCCGGGTGCGAATCCCCTTGCTCTTTGCGAATATATCCCTTGGTTCTTTAACGTGCTCAGTGTATAGCACCGATACACGCGAGAATCACCTGGGTTTCATACCAGTATATCTCTAGTTGGGTGGGTAACACTTGATGCATTTCTGAAATTTGCAGTGCCCCGGCAGGGTTTGAACCCACGACCGCTGGAATGGTAGATCAGTGTTTTACCACTCGACTACCGACCACCCATAATAAATACACGTAAATGAATTTAAATTACATTAAAATACAATTGACGTGTTTTTAACAGTCAAACGTAAAAAAATCGAACTAAATGGAACCCTATACAACAGTATATAGCCTTATTGTTCAATGCATATTTATTCACAATTATACAATTAAGCCATACATAATATGACTATAAATCATGTATATGGATCCCACTGGTTTTGCCGTCTGTGATGAATGGATTACGCCACTAAATGATTGTGTATTATCATCTTCTAAATTAAGCCAGACATGTCAGAGAACTGCTTGATATAATTTTGTTTACTAAATTGGATTGTGTCTAATCGAGTTTATCGTAGCATCGATGGTTTAACATGACACGTCTGACTTAAGGGTATGACGTTTAAACGGTTAAACGGTCGCGTTTCGTGTTTTGCTCAAACACGTTTACAAAAACAGTAAACGTATAAACGATAGTCAATATTAATATAATTAACCTTCGGTACAAATAACGTAGCCGACTAGCCGTACGATGTATATCGATGACGAACTGCGAAATCCGGGTACTTGCGGTAAATCCAGGCACTACCAAACTCGGCAGTAAATTATGTCTGATTGGTTAGCGGATGGCACGAAAATGAACGGAAACATACGGAAAATCTTCGCTACTTTCCGAAAATCTTACAACTTGGCAACGAAACAGTGCATATGCCGCCATATTGAAATATTTTAAGTGACTGATTAGCAAAGCAAAAAACTGCGGTAGCATGTTGAAAAGCAATAGTTTAACCAAATTATATATTAATAACGTTTTTGCTAGTTAACTGTTTTTTTTTCTGCAGTCAAACGATATGCACATTGTATTTCATGTGCAAAATACGTACATTTTTTTCGGAGTGTCGTTTTCGAATACAGTATTTTAAGTTGATATTTCATTAGTTTCAACGTTCTTTAAATTGTTTTTATACAATGACGAATACACATGTAGTGACACGGATGGTCTGGTTTATAATATGTAATGATTTTAATATGACGTCATTGCGCGAATGGGATATGCACTGAATATAACTTCCGGAAATGATTACTACTTTCAGTTGAAAATGCGATGGTACTGATGTTTTTAAATAGGACATAGGGATACCGTTTAAACGGTAACGTTTCGTTTATTTCATTTCGTTTAAACGTTTAGAAAAATCTGTAAACGTGATACCCTTAACGTCTGTCCCTATGTCGAAAAATACGTGTATTCCATAATCATCAATAAATAATTATAACTAGTACGCAAAGGTTATACAAGCCGACACAACAAATATGGTCAAACTAGCAGAACTCGTTTCTTTTTTCAGTTTGTGCAATTCACATTTTAGTCAACCATGTGTCTGTTGTTGGAAAAGGCGTTAAGAGTTAGTCCTTATTATGATATACACAACAGAGACATATCGGAGTTGCATCACATATTTTACCTAAAAGCGATACTATATTAATTGCCTCGTGAAATTAATATGTACAATACCAGAAAAATCACTTATAAGAATTTCAGTGAGATTACAAAAATCCAACAACACGATTGTAAGGTGAATGTTCTTTCACGTCGATGTATTGTTCTCTAGAGGTTTTAAATAGCTAAATGTGCTCGTCGACTATCTTGCTATGTGTTAGTGGGCGGTAATTTGATCGGTTTATCATTACCATAAAAACTTCCTGCCCGAATGTATAAAACTTCACTGAATCGGATAATACATCGCATTGTAATACATTGAATCTACATGTTCTTCTTTTTAAATAAATATCACAAACACAAAAAAAGAAAGAAAGGTTTAACACACAAGAAATTAATATGATGAATACAATGTGTGTTTATTTGCAAACCCTATATTTAGAATAAGTCAAATATTAGACATTATCCAATATACCTTCGCCTATTCGCATAAAAATATATATTATAGAGTATAAAACAGAGCTCGGATGGTTTTTCATATATTTTTATATATTCTAAATGATGACCTTCGCGAAACGTGCGACAAGCTGATAAATATGTTGCAAATGACAGTTGCAGCTCTTAAGGAACGTTGAATATGTATTTAATTTGTATCGAAGGCGCAAGGAATTTAAATCTCACTGACGTTCTTATAAGTGCTTTTTCTGGTATTGTATGTATTAATTTCACGATGACATAAATATAGTTTCGCTTTTAGATGTAGAAGGTGATGTAACTCCAATATGTCTCAATTGTGTATAAGATATAAAGGTATACCTCTTATGTTAACTCTTTTTTGAACAACGGCAACATGTGTGACTATGATGTGAATTGCACGAACTCAAAGAAGAAGAAAAGACGTTCTGCTTATTTGATTTGTATTGCTGTGACTGCTTGTATTACCTTTGCGTACTAGTTATAATTAACTTTATGATTGATGAACATAGTTTTCGCACAAGGGAAATACGCGTCGTGTTAAATCTTTCATGCGATGATCGATTCGATTAGACACAATCCAATTTATTCAGCAAGATTATAGCAAGCATTTCCCTGACATGTCTCGCTTAATTGCAAAGATGATAATACAAAATCAGTCAGAGGCGTACTCAATGCATTATTAACAGCCAACCAGTTGGATCCATTTGTATGATTTATAGTCGTATACTTATGGTTTAATTGTTTGATTATATTAAATTCACTGTGCCTTTTCACTAAGTACTTTTCTGAAATAAAATCCCATTTACTCCGCTAAACCATCAGTCTGAAATTAATACTCCTTAATTTGGAAAGTACACGGACAGTTATTTCTTTGACTACAATTATCATAAAAGGTAAAACAATGACCATGAATGATGTCTAGACAACACAACTACAGGTAAAATAACAGACACAATTACGTGTAAGCTGTACTTTGCTTCATGTGGCATATGGAATAATAATCTTATCTGAAAGTGGAACACGTTAGTATTTTACGAAAATATTTGCGCTGTGTACTTAATGTAAATTAAAAGAATACTTTCAGATGTATCGGTGTGTCTCGGTCAATAAACAATAATGTGCAGTTCTGATGGCTACAAATATAATTGGGAAGTTTGATCATGTAGTAAAATATGCACACATTAAAATGACTTGTTTGATCTAAACGATAAACAACGAAACACTAAAAAGTTTAAATCACATGTGTTCTTACCTCCATTGAACAATAATTGTCCATGGTTTATATATTTGTGTGTACAAAGTATTCACTTGTTCTAATTTTTATAGCAATACATTGTAAACAACAGCATCTTCTGTGAATGTATATATGTAGGGATGACAACGGTTATTCGGTTAACCGGTTATCCGTTTCTTAAGAAGACACAATTTTTGGTTCAACGCAATAAATGCTCAAATCGTTGGTTTTGTTTTACTTCATTTTACTGTATTGGCTAATCCGCTTATCTTATCGCAAATTATCGGCAATTAGTTGTAAACCATCGGGGTGCAGCGGATTAATGAGCAGGCACACGAGCAATTAGCACCTACTCTCCAGTGTGTTTGTGTAGCAGTTAGCACTTTACATTCTTTTGTGTTTCAATTATTCACATATGGTTTAATTTGCTTGATAAAATCAATAAAGCTGGGCACTGTGATTACACCTGATCTATTGCACAGCTAAACGCCCTTATAAGGACATTGAGTATAAACAGGCCTTAACAACAGAGGTTTGAAAACCACTTTGCCCCATGCAAAACATATTTATGTTAATTGACAATTGTTATTAATCAGCAAACGTAACTCTTAAAGGATAATGGGTGTTAATAAAACACAACATAATTCAAATTCTGCGCTAGCTTTTATTGATCAAGATGTAGAACAATAATTATGAGTAAATGACATGAAGCTAATATTACAACAACAAAATATCACAGTTCACCGACAAGCATATACACAATTGTTTATAAACGTATACGTTTTTCGTGTGTTTTTTTTTTTATATATATATACGTGGTACAAAGACAGTCGGTTAACCGGTTAATCGCTCGAATATCGAAACAGGTTAACCGGTTACGGATTTGCTTAGGTTTGCCATCCCTAATATATACCAAACTCACACGGGTTGTACTCAAACCACGTTAACAAATATTGAAAAAGATTGCAGCGCGTGTTTAGCATCTGACACGTCATGTACATCGTTGAACGTATTTAAACAATATAATTTCTCATTTCTAAGGCTTACATATATTACTCTAACATTTTCATTTTAATTTAACAAACAACATTTTATTAGTATTTATATCAGTACTTTTTGTACTGTTGAATGATAATTTTGGTTTGTATGCCAATATCCTTTTTGATACTTTCGTTGTTATTGTTCCGACAAAATTACACTAGTTTGCAAAGAAAGGATATGTGTTTCCGTTGTCATGATCAATGCGATGAGACAAACAACAATTAATTTTAATAGGATTAGTCTTCCAAATTATTCCCCATGTCTTGCTCAATTATAGAGAGAACAAATCTAACATAATAATTCGGAATGAAGCCATACTACAAGAACGAGACACAATTATAAATCACAATCATTTGACGTGTATTTCAAATGGGTATGATTTTTGTATCAATTGTCTGCTTTGTATTTCTGCTTTAAAGACACATGGGCAATGCATATGAACCATGTGTCTTAGTCAAAATAGTTGAACAAAACAATATTGTTATTTTTATTCATAAGAACAAACATATTCTCGGACACATGTTGCTAGAATAAAATACAAAATATCACCCTACTATGTAACATAAATTGTGTATAGAAAATATAATTATACGCGATTTATAGTGTCAATATGAAATGAAAATGTTGAATTGGTCAAAGAGTTTACAACAATCAGGACGCCATAACATTTACTAGCAATATAACATATCAAAATATACAAGGTGAATGGTAAATCTAACTAAAAAAGGTTCAAGTGTTAGCGAATGTAAAGATCGCAAACTCTATATGAAAAAGAACTCGACAGTTGATTGTTCGTCTAAGGAATAATCGGGCAGTTTACATTATGTTAGTTGTTCAGATCGAATTGCCGAGCAATAACCATTAGAGGAATATACTATAATATCAAGACCGGTTAGAGCAATAGCTGATCTTCTTATTGGCTGCAGTTTAGAGCACCAGATAAAAATCAGGGAAAAATATATGTAATCTGTCATATACTGAAAATATATGAAAAATCGAAAATTCGGTAATACGGATTGTATGGTACATATAACAAATAATGAAATCTGAACAAAACCTCCTATGGATATTTCAAGTATAGTAAATATATAGCGAAATGTTGATTTTTTGATACTAGCATTATCTAAAATATATACTATATAAAACTTCTGATACGACATACATATCACTGTTAGTCTTAAGCAAAGACATTTGAACATTGATTGTTTGGTTTTAATAAATGGAAAATGAACAACTGGTAAGTTGAAGCGTATACGTAGCATTAATTAATATAGTTGCTCTCAGTGACGATCAAAGTCTTGCGTCACAAACATTACTATACACACTTAATGCGATCTTATTTTATATGATGAAATATTGTTCTTACCTAATCAATTAATTGGCATCGGTTACATAAAATATTTTAGTGCCATTTTATCAGTCTATGGAATTAACAACATGGACAATGTTTTGAGAATGATTAATAGTCAGCCTTGTCACTGATAGTATTATCAAAGACACAGTTTTTGCTACATTTAAACACACATTTGATATCCCGTTTCACTACATACCTACGTTACTCGTAGCATTTCTTGCTACGCTATACAAATGTAGATTGCCGGAAATGTATCTAACATTTCCACAAACAGTTTTCAAATGCAGTATGTAGCAGCAGACGTATCCAGTCGATGTAATCCGATTAAGGTAAGATTATGCTTGTCTTATGCTTTTGGGAATCGAATGACATACAAGACTTTGCTCAGTTACCATCGTGACGTATGGGAAACGATCTGGTATGTGCTAGACTGAGAGCTGTAATGATTCTTTAAGATTGTGTTGCATTTTGTACCGTGTGAAGTCCTTCTGTCCGACAACTGTGAGTGTGGTATGTTTGCATACATCTTTTCTAAATGTTGGAATCGCTTCTTGGAAAGTATTTTTCTTAAACATTAAGGCGTATACGATAGTTCATCAACACATAATCTATCACGGATACTTCTAGATATTGATATACATGCCATATTTTTAAACATAAATACATCACAATCACTTGTTGGAAAAAAATAGAATGTCTTGTATAACACATAATCATTATTCCCTAACTTCCGCTGACATATGGACATGCGTTTTATGTATTCACTGTATTCACTCTTGTCAATGTCAAAATTCCGACACTATCTATGAGGAAATACTATTAAACTCAATTTCGTGATTTCCAGACCTTTTGGCAACTTTTATTGTAGCTTTTTCAAGCAAGCCTGTCTTTGCCATTGAAACGCTTTCAAACATAAGTGCCAACCATATGGGTTAAATTAGAAAGCTATTATTTACAACACGAGCCAGTCGAGGAATGGAATCTACAATACAGTTCGCAATTATGATAAGACTCTACAAATTCTTTACATAATTGATTCAAGTTATTCAGAAAAATAAATAATGTTGATATGTTCATATACATTTTGAATGTGTTCGTTATTTTAGTTCAACATGTAACACCTGTCAACATTTTAAATACAAGTTTGATTGCTAATGTAACATCATATTTGAGGGTGTGGGGTATTGTTATTGTATGTTTAAAAATGTATCACCGATACTTTTCCTTGAAACTGAGCAATTGTTCTATGTTTTCCATATATTGTCAATAGACCGTCCTTCTTTTTTACACTTTGTCTAGCGGAGACGGTTGCATAATATGCAATCGATTTAAAAACCACAAGAAGCTTCTGATTAGAACTATCTAAATGTGTTTGCTAATGAATTGACAAACTAATGTCTGCACTGCACGCCCATTGCGCTTGTTTATGGATTAGTGTTATTGCAATAAACTTTAAAAGGTTCGTTATGTTTCTTGAGCCAGTTGAAATAGATGACTCAAACTTAAACTAGGGTTGTGTAGACAATATTCAATCAAAACTATGCAGTTGTGCACATTAACATACTGGTTAAAATGTTTTTTACGTTCCCGATATCAAGCAATACTTTTTTAGTAACGACCGTCACAAGTTTAACGCAATGTAGATTTAAAGACGATAACTACACCATTTCTGTTCTATTGTCAGGAGTTCAAGAAACATAAACTATTAACAATATTCTTACCAGTTTGTTGGAATAATACTCATAGAAGAAGGTATTGTTTTTGTTTGCTTACAATGTGTCCCCTTTCTTCCGTGATACAAGTTTGCTATTAACGACACACGGAGTTTCTTCAGAATTCTGTATGACAACGGGTTACGAACCAATCTAGCAATTGGAGAGGGTCGGTCTGAATTGTCTGATAATGTAAATTGAGAGAACCATTATCAGAACATAGACTACTGCCGCTTATTGAATAGGCTATTAATCTGATGCCCGTAAAACATAATGATGTCATGAACTTTTTATCTGAGGGTCATTTTGGGCTGTAATAAAACTGCTTTAAATTGTAAGTTGTTTTTGTTAAGGCCTTCGTATTTGCTTTTTTAAAGGTACATACTGATTTTGGAAATGGCAATTTGTACTTTAAAAACAAATACACGTCACAAAAACTTTTGTACAAAATAGTTGTGTAAACAAACAAGAAATTTCAATAGATTATAACTTCATTTGCGATCCTTGGTACATTGCACTTTTAAACATACCACTCATCTCGTCATACATAACTTGTATAACGGTAAAACTAACAACATGATGAAAAGAAGACTAAATTATATCTGACGACAACAATTGTTATGCAGACATGTGAAACGTCTTGACAATGATCATTTCCTGAAAACAATAAATGATAAATAGATGCTCTGTGCTTTTTACCTTAGTATTATCCAAAAATAAAAACGAATTGAATGCGTTTAACCAACATATTCAAATGAATATCCTTGCATTTGTAAAGAACTTTGCATAGAAGTAATGTCATTGAATGAAATTATCAGACTGCCGTAAAACAATAAGATTTGGCTAGACCACACAACACCAGGTAAAACAACGAATGCAATTATGCGTACGCTGTAATTAGTTGCATATCAAATATGAAAAAAATATACGCTGAAATTGTCCTTATATCACATGTCTTACTATTTTTTTTAGGTAAACACTGACATAGTAATTAGGAATAAAGCAATCATACAAGACATAGACAGAATAATATATCACTATCATTTGACGGGTATTTGAAATGTGTGTGATTACTTTCCAAATTGTCTTCTTTGTATTTTTTGCGTTAAAGACAGTTGGGCAACTCACATAAGCCATGTTCACTGGTCAAATGTAATAGTATATAAAATGATATTGTTAGTGATATTAATTAGGACTAACATCCTTTGCAGAAATTATTGTCAAACAATCGGTCATAGCTCCTTGTCTACGATAGTTTGCAGGAATGCAAATTGTGCATGCGTAGTGAATTGTATATATTTTATATATAAAATGATAGCTTACCTTAACTTTAAAAAAAATGGTATTTTGTACTGGCAGAAGTTGCATAATGATACAATTTGTTGTGTATGATTATATCCATTCGATACGTTCGTTGTATTGTACACAAATAAACTAGTTTACAAAGAAAGGATATGTGTTCCCTCTGTCAAGATTAACGAAGAGACAATAAACTAATTAATTAATACGATTAGTTTTCCAAATTATATCACATGTCTTACTATTTGTTTTGAGGTAAACACTGACATAGTAGTTAGGAATAAAGCAATCATACAAGACATAGACAGAATAATATATCACTTTCATTTGACGTGTATTTGAAATGTGTGTGATTACTTTCCAAATTGTCTTCGTTGTATTTTTGCGTTAAAGACAGTTGGGCAACTCACATAAGCCATGTTTACTGGTCAAATGTAATAGTATATAAAATGATAGTGTTAGTGCGATTAATTAGGACTGACATCCTTTGCAGAAATAATTGTCAAACAATCGGCCATACCTCTATGTCTACGATAGTTTGCATAGGAAATATATTATAAGTTTTCTATAGTGTTGATATTGAAGGCCATTTAAAAGGTTAAATAATTAGTTTCTACCAATCAGGGATCAATACCATTTAAAAGCAAAACATAACATCTAAATATTAATTGTGCATTGTTATTTTAACTAAAATGGTTTAAGAAGTAACGAACATAAAGTTCGCGAACCCAATAAGGAAGTGCTTTCGACAGTTCATATGTTTCCGTCCAAGCAATAATCGTACAATTTCTATTACGTAGGTTCTTCGGATTAAATTGCAGAGGAATAACCATAAGAGTAATATAGTAGAATGTCAATATAAAGAAGTGAAACTCAAGAAGACCAGTTAGGGAAATATTCTGTTTCTTTATATTGTCTTCTACTATTGGGAATATAATGACAGGCAAGGCGTTGCTCAGTTACCATCTTGAAGTATGCGAAATGACCTGGTATGTGCTTGACTGAGAAATGAAATAACTTCTGAAGAATATATTATACTTTGCAGATTGAAACGTTTCCACTGACCGAGAATGTTGAGAGGCGTATATTTGCATGCAGCATCATGGAGGTTGCAGCTGTTTTTGGAACGTGTTTCCTTACTCATAAAGGCAAAGATTTTTGTTATCTTAAAAGTAAGTAATTCTTATTACAAATTGATAAACACACTTAAGTGCTAATTATAAATTAGCATGTGCAAACATTAACAATAAACATTTTAATCATTTTTTGGAAAAAAAAACAACAGAATATTTTGTAAAACGCTGACTTATTATTCCCTAACATCCGCATTTGCCAATGGGTTTATGTATTCACTGTTTTCACTGTTGAAAATGTCAAAAGGCCGACTGTGTGAGACTATACTATTGAACTCAGTTTCGTGAATTCTATATAACTTGACGACTGTAATTTTAGTCTTTTGGGCTAGCCTTTGCGTGCCATTGAAATTCTTTCAAACACAAATGCCAACTTTAAAGTTTATGTATTCAATTTTAAATAACTTTTCGACAAAACGAATCAGTCTAGGTTTGTTATCTGCAATTATGATTGTATTTATGATAAGTGTCTGTAAACTCGTTTACAAACTATACAATATTCTAACGAAACGTGGATTTGTCGATATTTATTTTGAATGTGTTCTTCATTTTTAGAAACAAATATTAGATGTTTCAACATATTAATTACAATTAAATCAAACACTTTGGTGCAATACAATATGTGAGTGTGTGTGTTTTTGGTATTTTATGTTTACAAATGTACCGCCAATACTTTTCTTTGCAACTGAGCAGTTGCTTAATTTTTCCAGTAATCGTCAATAGACTATCATTTTTTCTCATACTTCCTTTATCGGAGACGTCGGTGTAATATGCAATCGATTGTAAAGCCACACAAAACTACTGATTAGAACGACCGTAATATGTTTGCTTATAAATTTAAATTATAATGTGTTCACGTTATAGGCAGTGCGCGTGTTAACGGACTTTTTATAGAAAGGATTTATACAATGCTCGATATGTTTCCTGTTCTAAACAAAAAACGGATAATGCCAACATAACGTTGAATGTATAATTTAAAGACTTAATTTGCGATGACCATATCATATTTCACGACGAAGCCTGTGTAAGTGATGTCAGTTTTGATGTAAAAAACCCAATGTCCCTGTAGTTGGTAATGGCATATACCTGTTGTTGTCAAGGCAATATATAAAAATATAATTATATAATTGTTTATAGCGCGTTTTTACTTGGCAAGAACTTTGACTTGCGCCTTAAATTATGATGGCAGACGGACGTGTAATGTTGGCGATTGTGGTTTGTCCCATTGAAATGATCCACTTGTTGTTGTACGCTACACACCAAAATGAAGACAATACATCTTACTTGACAATAGATTAGCTCACATTAATATCGGATTGCCTGAATAATGTACATGCCGCAGATGAATAGATCCATTCGATGTCTATTTGATAATAAAACAAAGGTCAGAGTACTTATTGTAATGCTACTATATATATGCAACTAT